>OZ012701.1:1063465-1073465 GCA_963942565.1 Maea johnstoni
CCTTTCTCCAGTTCCTGTAAAAGAATTCATCTTTCAATGAATAACTTCCACGCGAGTTGGGTACGGTAAAATTCTCATGGGTTACTTGGGGTAGGGTAAATACTAAAAAGTGACTTGCAGTAAGTTATAGTTCTTACAAGTGACTAGGGGTAAGTTAAAATTCTTACAAGTGCATTGGGGTAAGGTAAACTTTCTACAAATGACTTAACGTTAAAGGTTAAATCTTGGAATTCAGTATCGATAGACATCGATAGGTAGCAGGTAGCCTAAACCAGCTGCCTCATTACCAAAAGTTTATTTCAAATTGTCAAAGTAAATACATCGTACAACATAAGTTTTATTGCTCGTTTTATATACTTCCATACACACACATATATATATATATATATATATATATATATATATATATATATATATATATATATATATATATATATATATATATATATATATATAATATATATATATATATATATATATATATATATATATATATATATATATATATATATATATATATATATATATATCAACTCAACCTTTTAGCGGCTATATAACAAAGAGTACATTGTCAAAAGTTGATATTATACTTACCATGATGAATATGGTACACCGTCGACACATAGCACATGAAGGGCAAACATACACTTTAGAAGAGCAGCCACAGTCCCTGAAAGATAATTGCGAGAATGGGAAATTAATCTCTGGTAAAAAACTTTGCATGTTTGTTGACATGTATTTGAATCATCAAACTTTTCCCAAAATTCCTATTTCTACGATAACATGATGTGTAAAGTGAGGCATAGGACGAGTAGCACGTCTATATGTTTAGTCAATTGTATGCATCAATGAATATACACTGCTTCAAATGTATTTTATTTTGCAATGAGCTGCATCAAAATTACTAAAGAAAATTGTTTACCAAACTGTTAAATAAACCTTTGGTGCCTATTTCCATGTAAACGATCAAGTGAGGATATTTTGCATCAAGCGTGCTCTCCTGGTTTTAACAAACAGAAGCCTAAATCAGAACATTTATTTATTTTATCGTAACCGATCTGAACATGAACACTGAACATACCTAGTTAACTCTTCTAAGTGAAACGCCAGTCTAAACTTTTGTTGGGATCATACTGTTTTGTTTCAATCACACATCCAGTACTGTACAAACACTCATTGGCCTATACATAGACACTGTCATTATGTAAGCTGATAATTTTTGGAACCTGCCCACTTACAGTTTCATACAGATTCCTTGCTATCTGCAACTAATGCCACAAATATGGGGTTAAGAGAATTCTGAAACCATATCTTATTCCTAACTCTCATGCTGCTTGTGGCTTAATTGACCAACGAAAAATATTGAAAAAAATCTGAAGAATCTGAAACTGATACCCTGGCAAATGGTTAATCATCTTTGAGTACTCCATGACAGATATACAAAGATTACTAGGATGTAGGTGTTTTTCAAAAATCTTTGCGTCTTTGTGCTTGGGACAAAGGTATACCTTTGGAAAGGTCAAAATGTGTTATTAATGGACGCCCCATGAACAAATACTTGATGTACCAATTGATAAGTTCGAGAATACGAAAGCATAGATGTAGATACTAACTTGGTTGTTTTGCCATTGATGCCATTGTAGGGACAGTCTATGCCATCTGCAGCGCAGTTCTTACACCAGAAACAACGTGTGAAAGCCACACTATCTGGTAGGCAAGAGGAATTGTGTTTGTACTCCGGTTTGCTGGAGAGATCCTCGATGTATCCTACATACTTCTGAATGAACGACTGGTCATGGCATGGCTGCAATGTGCTTGCACCTATAACAAATCATTACGTTCATTCATACACAGATAAAACCATTCATATATCCTCACACACACACACATATACATATATATATATTTATTCGTACTATATATATATATATATATATATATATATATATATATATATATATATATATATAAATATATAAATATATATATATATATATATATATATATATATATATATATATATATATATATATATATATATATATATATATATATATATATATATATATAAATATATATATATGTATATGTATAGAAATATACGTATATGAATATATATATATATATATATATATATATATATATATATATATATATATATATATATATATATATATATGTATGTATGTATTTATGTATGTATGTATGTATGTATGTATGTTATGTATGTATGTATGTATGTATGTATGTATGTATGTATGTATGTATATATATATATATATATATATATATATATATATATATATATATATATATATATATATGTATGTATATATATATATATATATATATATATATATATATATATATATATATATATATACTGTAGGAGCGGTATATTTCGCGTGACAAAGATTTCCCAAAAGACCTTTTTTTTGGGGGGGGGGGGGGTTGCGTATATTTTATTTCGCAAGGAAGCGAATTCTGTAGCATCATCTATTGAACCAAACAGTAATCATAACACATAAACATTGGATGGCTGTATAACTTGGCAGCAATTTTCCCTAAATTGTACAGGTAAATATGCGAATTATATTATGATACTTTGGTAACCTATTTTATAACCTAGCAATGTGTCATATTTCGATGATTTGGTAAGGTTATTGCATACTTTTTTACTTCGTTTCTCCCATAGAACGGCTAGGGGTAAAACACTCGCAAACTGCAAATTAAATTCTTCTCGTAAATTGGCAATTAGTGGCACAGAAAAGTATATATATGCATATATGCAATTGTGGCTAAATATCTTACGTTGGTCGATGATGTCTTGTTTCTTAAACTTGTCTTTGCAGCGTCCTTTGCACCTCAGCCCTGAAGAATGGGAGCCATGAATGTCTGTCACAGGAATATGCCAAACCTCAGGATCACACAATGACAGACGTGTCAAGCCAAGTGCATTGCAACCTGAGCAAGGTATTGTCACCTATAACCCAAGAAAATGAAATAACATTTATATTGTATAAGTCATATGTAAATATATTTATAAAGTTATATATATATATATATATATATATATATATATATATATATATATATATATATATATATATATATATATATATATATATATATGTCTATATATATATATATATAATATATATATATATATGTTGGGTCGCTGAATGACAACTGACACGTTTTTGTACAATTCACGACTTTATTCCGTAAACAAACACGTTTGCTGTAAATAGACAAAAATAAACACTTATTAAACACTTCGAGAACACAATGTTCAAATACATAAACACATGAGAAACACTAAACACTTGTCGAATAGTACTAGAATATACACAAAGAATGTACTGAATATAAGATATTAACACATGACTAACACAA
The DNA here is from genome assembly GCA_963942565.1 of Maea johnstoni. Lineage (NCBI taxonomy): Eukaryota > Metazoa > Annelida > Polychaeta > Spionida > Magelonidae > Maea > Maea johnstoni. Next base: position 1,066,862 of record OZ012701.1, read on the forward strand.
ATGAACACCTAGTTACCTCTGAATAACACTTAAACACTTTGCTAAACACGAGTAACTAAAGTGTGAATGAACTAAGTATTTAACACAACTAAAGTATAACTAAACTCTATTACCAAATATACTGTTCTAATACTTGGACTAAGTAAGGTTATACTAAAGACTGTAAATGAAGTGAACACTTCATAAAGCACATGTTACATTACCTGGCCACACCTTAACACATGGGTGCCCTGACTAGAAATTTTGCATTTAAATTTCCAACTCAAATTACTCGTTTACAAATATCACATATTATCAAAAAAAGTAGCACAACACGTGCACAACATGTTTATATTTCATATAGAACACTTTACTAGATATAAACACATTGATAAAGCAATAAATTTACACTTACTAACTGTGACTGGACTGCCCTCATGTTTTCACCTGCCACCATTTTTAGAGTCTGTCACCTGACCTCTGACCTGTCAAACATGTCACCAGATGGCACCACCTGGTCAACTGGTGGTCAACTAGTTAACTAATGAAGGTTGCACAGTCAACATATTCAATAAAGGAAAAAATACAAAAAACTCGATTTGTGCCATAACATTCTGGCCCCAATGAGACTCGTCCTCATTCTAAACACCAACACAAATGGTACAAATCAACAGATTCTGTATACCATACACACATATTTCCCATGGCAGACTACTGAGTACTCTCCAGGAAGCACAGTTTGGCTATGGGTCGTCTGATGCACTTTGTCCTCACTCTTACGTCGACCTGTCGTACCCAGCCTGCCTTGTCTGGGTAAGTCTGGACAACTATGCCTAACGGCCATTTTGCCCTTGGGGCATCTATGTCCACTACCAAAACTAAGTCTCCCTTCTGTAGATTTCTCCTTGGAGTGCACCATTTCTGCCTGACCTGTAACATGGGTAGGTACTCCCGTAACCATCTTCTCCAGAATTGGTCTGCCAGATACTGCACCTGGCGCCATCTGCGAATTCCATAAACGTCACTTTTGTCAAACACCCCAGGAGGCAGATTGCCACTTGGTCTCAATAGCAGCATGTGATTTGGAGTGAGCGGTTCGTCATCCCGCGCATCCTGATGAATCTGGGTGATTGGTCTTGAGTTTAAGATCATTTCCACTTCGGCCATTACTGTTAACAGGGTCTCATCATTCACAACCTGTTCTTTCAGTACAGCCTTCAGTACTTTCTTCACAGATTTAACCATCCTCTCCCAAACACCTCCCATGTGGCTTGCAAGTGGAGGATTGAAATGCCATTCAATTTCCTTTTCCACGAGGATGCTCTGGATTTTCTGCTGGTTAAACTGCTTGATACTTTCACGAAGCTCGCGCTCACCACCGACGAAGTTGGTACCGTTATCACTGTATATGGCTTTGGGTACACCTCTGCGACTGACGAATCTTCTTAGCGCATTGATGAAAGAGCTTGTGTCAAGAGTATGAGTCACTTCAATATGTACGGCCCTCACGGCCAGACAGGTGAAAAGGCATCCGTATCGCTTTACTTCCTTTCTGCCCTGTTTCACATATATGGGACCAAAATAGTCAATGCCGGAATTTGTGAAAGGTGGACTATCCGGAGTGACCCTGGCTGCAGGTAACTCTGCCATGATTTGTTCACCCATGGAAGCGTTCCTCTTTCTACATTCAAAACACTTCCCGATCACATGACGAACAGTGGCGCCACCTCTCAGGACCCAATACTTCTCTCGCAGTGAAGTCCATGTTGCACCGGGTCCGGAGTGTCCCACAATGTTGTGATGATGTTCTATAATAAGCTTGGTGACATTGCTCTTGTGAGGTAAGATGACAGGATGTTTGACATCTTGGCTGATGGGTGCATTACGCAATCTACCGCCAACCCTCAAAACCCCATCTACGAGCATGGGATTGAGGTTCTGTAACTGTCCATTCAATCTGACATCTGGTGACTTCTGAAGTGTTTCCATCTCCTTCTGAAAGCTCTCTACCTGTACGATACGTACAATCTCCTGTTCGGCATTCTTCAATTCACCAACCGACAAAACCGGTTTCACCAAATGCTCTTGGTCTGAACCCGGTTTGACATGATGTTGTAAACAGTTCTTGAAACGTATCAGCCATCCAACTGCTTTCTTCAGACGGGTCCATGATGAAAAGGCACTGAGCAGTTTCTGTAGTGGTTCAGTTTCTCCTGTAGCAGGCTTGGTAGATGTGAGCCCCACATTTCTCACCTCAGGATCACCTCGCATTTCATCATCTGTTTTGCATAAGACATCAGGAGGCTCAGGCCAATGTGTTTCATCTTGCCACAGAAACTCTGGTCCCTTGAGCCATTTTGATTCATCCAGGAACTCCCTGGCGTTAAGTCCCCTCGAGCCTTCATCTGCAGGATTTTGGTCGGTTTGTACATGGCGCCATTGCAGTGGAATAGTGCAGCGCTGGATCTCTGCCACCCTATTGGCTACGAAGGTATGGAATCTGCGACTTTCATTTCTGATGTAGTGTATCACCGAGGTTGAATCAGTCCAATACACCACTTGCGCCAATGGAATTGTCAGTTCGGCTTGGATTTTTTCACTCAACCTCACTGCTAGTACCGCGGCGGATAATTCTAAGCGAGGTATAGTAGTTGCCTTGAGTGGACAGAGTCTTGACTTCCCCATGACGAATGCGCAATAGATAGCACCATCTGCACCGATCACACGTAGATAGCTGACGGCAGAATACGCACTCATGGATGCGTCTGCAAATGTGTGAAGTTCAAATTTGACAATGTCCAAGTGTCCAGGTCTGAAACATCTTGAAATCGACATTTCCGCTATTTCAGGAAGTTCACACAACCATTCTCTCCACTGCTTCCTTATTCTGTCGTTGACCTCATCATCCCATGCTATACCTTGTCGGCAGAGTTCCTGCAAGATGATTTTAGCCACAAGGATGAAAGGTGCGAGAAAGCCTAATGGGTCATATAGTGAACTGACCATTGAGAGTATACCGCGACGCGTTTCAGGTTTCTCTTTCAGTTTCACCCTAAAAGTAAAGCAGTCCGACTCGACATTCCATTGCACACCGAGGGTGCGCTCCACTGGTAGTTGCTCCAGATTGAGATCTTTCACTGAGCCTGCTCTCTCTCCTTCGGGTATAGAAGACATGACATCTCGGTCATTGCTGAGCCATTTGGTGAGACGAAATCCTCCAAGTGACAACATTTCACACAGTTGTACCACCAATCGTTTCGCCTTGGTAGTGGCGTCGACTGACTTGAGGCAATCATCTACATAGAAATTGTTCAGTACAGTTTTGACAGTTTCACTATCATAGTGCTGCGCATTATCAATGGCAGTTTTCCTGAGTGCGAACATGGCGCAACTTGGTGAAGATCGCGCCCCGAAGATGTGGACCAGCATCTGAAAGTCAACTGGCTCTTTGGACCAGTCATCATCGGGCCACCACAGGAATCCTAACGCATAGCAGTCCTCTTCGATGACTCTGATCTGATGGAACATCCCTTCAACATCTGCTACCACTGCAATGGGGTTTTCGCGAAACCTTGTAAGTACCCCAATGAGGCTATTCAGAAAGTCTGGGCCTCTCAGAAGTTGATCGTTGAGTGATGTACCACTGTACACGGCAGCGCAATCAAACACCACTCTCAGTTTCCCAGGTTTGTTAGGATGTGTGACTCCATGATGAGGCAAATACCATTTGATTTCTTTTGCAGAGCCATCTTGTGGTACTTGTCGGGCAAATCCCTTGTCGATATAATCTTTGATCTGTGCCGTGTACTTGGTAGCCATATCTTCATCCCTTTGAAACTTTCTTCTGAGGGTGTTGAGCCTTGACATGGCAATCGAACGGTTGTACGGCAAGTATGGCTCTGGTGAACTCCAAGGCAATCCCATCTTGTAATGACCCTCGTCATCAAGGGTGACTGTACTTTCCATGATTTCTCTGGCCTTGATGTCCTCCACAGACTCCACAACATCCTCCTTTGATTTCATTGAATTGCCACCAAAGTCAGTTTCCCAGAATCTCTTCACCTGGTCCATGAGGTCATCGTGACCTACAAAACCAACCTGAACCTGGCTACTCGTAGCACTTACTGGCCCCATCAAAGTCCACCCGAGAACTGTCCTCACTGCATAGGGTTGCTTTTTACCACCTCGCCTGTCCTCCATTACCCAGAATACCTCAGGCACATCAGCTCCGATAAGAAGCATAACCTCACTATTGTCTAGTGAGGGAGCGCCAAACTTGATATCCTGTAAATGGCTGTATCTTGAAATGTCTCTAGTTGTGGGTAAGTTGCAAGATATCGGTATCTTGTCTATCGCTGTTACACGCATGTCCACTGCCTCATTCCCCTTTTGAGGTCTCACCGAGATATTCGACTTGAAGCACGGAAGATTACTTGTACCGTGCATAGTAGTCATACGAATGGAGTCCTCTTCCCCATTAAGTCCAATACGCTCTGCCAACTTGCGGCTGCACAAAGTTACTTGGCTGCCCTCATCTAGCAATGCAAGGGTTTCGACCTCAGCATGGGGTCCACAGACTATCACCGGTACCACCCTCAACTGAACGTTGCTGAACCTTGTATTGCAATTAGCAACTGTATCACCAGACTCGGGAACTGCTGAGAAGTTGACACTCCCAGTATCAATGTCCTGTTCAGGAACCGATTCTTCCAAGGTATTCGCCATGGTTTGCCTTGTTACCTGACTGCTTTGGTTGTATGGTAAAGAGTGAAGCAATGTGTGGTGCCTTCTACCACAACCGTCCATGGTACATGCTGGCCTTGCCATACAGCCTATTGCAAAATGGAATGGTCTCAAACAGTTATCGCAGAGTCGGTTCTCTCTGGTGAGTTTGCGTCGGTTCATTGGTGTCATCTTGGAGAAACTGGGACACTCATCGATGATGTGTGTCGCACCGCAACATTCACATTTAGCATTGTCATTGCTGGTTGTAATGGATGGAGCATTGCCTGTTTGCGCTGCGAAACTGGAAACTCTTGGACTAAATTTGGGTTTTGAATTCCTGGCATCATTCGCTGGATATTGTCCGACGCACCTGCCAAACACCGTAGACCCAACCAGTGCCGCATCACGCACACACAACGCCATATCTTCGAGACTCGGTTCTCGACCGATCTGCATCACCGACCTGGCCCTCTTTGCCCATTCTCCTTGGAGTCGTAATGGGAGGATGCGCTGAATCTTTAAGAGTTGGTCAGTACTTGTGTGCGCTCCGATGTTCTGTAATGTAATTAAGCACCGCTGTAAGTCCCTGGACAAATCCCAAAGAGCATCGGCATCATTAGGCTTTATCTGGCCCCGGTTGCAGACCTTATGCAGCATGGTGTGGGCCACCATGTGAGGATTGCCGTAATGCGCGTTGAGTATTTCTCTGGCCTTTGCATAACCAGAACTTCCAAGAAGCACACAGTTTTCAATACTCTGCCTAGCTTTTCCTGTGCAGAATTGTAACAAGTATGTGAGTTTGGCATTGTCATCTACCATTTTGCATGCTACGTTGACTTCAAAGTTGTGCATAAATGTCCAGTAATCTGCTGGATCACCATCAAAGCATTTGATCTCTTGTTTAGGCATGTTTAAGTTCAAAAGCATGGCATTAACTAGTCCAGACATATCAGGTGCCTGTACCCTAGGCCTAGCTAAATCATGACTATTGGCTCCACCATATACACTGTGGCCATATGGCACACTACATCCTTGATCACCAGTGATACCACCAGTGAAACCACCTGTGGCGCCACCATTTACACTGTGGCTGAATGGCACACTAAAACCTTGATGACTATTGAAGCCACCTGGGGCGCCACCATACACCTGATGAACTGGCATACTAATACCTTGATGTCTGTTGACACCACCTGTGGCGCCACCATACCCCTGGTGGCCAACTGACACACCAGTACCTTGATGACAATTGACACCACCCTGGGCGACACCATACACCTGGTGGCCAACTGACACACCACTACCTTGATGACTATTGACACCTAGGGCATCACCATACACCTGGTGGCCAACTGGCACACCACTACCTTGGTGACTATTGACACCTCCTGGAGCATCACCATACACCTGGTGGCCAACTGGCACACTACTACCTTGGTGTCTATTGACACCACTTGTAGCATCACCATACACCTGGTGGCCAACTGGCACACCACTACCTTGGTGACTATTGACACCTCCTGGGGCATCACCATACACCTGGTGGCCAACTGGCACACTACTACCTTGGTGTCTATTGACACCACCTGTGGCATCACCATACACCTGGTGACCAACTGATATACTACTACCTTGGTGTCTATTGACACCACCTGTGGCATCACCATACACCTGGTGGCCAACTGGCACACTACTACCTTGGTGTCTATTGACACCACCTGTGGCATCACCATACACCTGGTGGCCAACTGGCACACTACTACCTTGGTGTCTATTGACACCACCTGTGGCATCACCATACACCTGGTGGCCAACTGGCACACTACTACCTTGGTGTCTATTGACACCACTTGTGGCGTCACCATACACCTGGTGGCCAACTGGCACACTACTACCTTGA
>OZ012701.1:1078465-1095965 GCA_963942565.1 Maea johnstoni
TCCCGGTTCATATTAACCAACCAGAAACCAGTTTACACTCGCACGAGTGAGCAGCCAATCAGAACGGCTGATACATTCAATTGTGCCTGGGCTACCCGTGCATTTAGTGCAGGAATTAAATGTCGACACTCTAATTCTCCCTGAGAGATACAGAAGACATAACTACTATACCTAGTGATGTTCATTTATCATGTTATGCAATTGTTATGCAATAATATCGGGAAGCAGGGCTTCAAGGGCGAGCGAAGCTAAGCGACAGTGTGTGTGAATTTATCCACAACAATGCACATTCATTAGTGCATGTGAATCATCTTACGTTCCATCCAATGAAAGCGGTTTTGTTATATCGCGTCATTGCCGACCAATCAAATCGGTCATTAATTAGAATACATACAAAAACGGAAGTCGCCCGCATGTGGTGTTTTGCTGACTTTCTGGGTCCCTGTATGGATTTCTTGATGACATCATGCACTCACGCTATATTGCATGACTGCGAGCTTCGCGAAAGGCCTAAGGCCTTTCCGAGCTTCGCACGCTATCAGGATAAATCTTACCGACCAGTCGTTGTTGTTTGACACATCATTAGTGATCTATGAAAGACCTTCAAACCAAGAGGGTTACACAAAAAATATTACTGAGGGAAGGGTATCATATCTTTCCCAATCTCAACTTTCTTTGAAGGTTTTGCTATCTAGAAGTTTCAAGAAAAAGAAATGGCTATAGAATTTAAAATAGTACAAGGATAGAAGGAAGTGCGATACCATTCCCTCTGCATTAAAATAATTTGTGAGATTTGAATATCCTTGGTCCATAATTGTGAATATGAGCTCTATATGAAAGCACAATCCATGTTGTTGTTGCTTTTTCAGATTTTCCCCACTTCTGCGGGACACGCTGCTGGCTGGAAGGATGTTGACCTCATGAGGAGACCTGACAGACATTATACTTTGTGCAGGCTGAATTGTTGAATAGAAGCATTTGAAAAACAGAGTCACATTCCTCTATTAGGTAAGAAAATGTATTTCCAGATATGAAGCTAATCCCAACAATGCAGGCAAACAAATAGTGCATAAATAAAAAGTATTCCCATGCAAGATCTTATTCAGACTGTGATGTACTTACTAGTGGCATTGTGGATTCACTCAGAATGGAGGGCCATACGAGATAAATATCCTTGGTATCACTCATCTCATAGCGGTCACATGGAAGCCTGATCAGGATATTCTGCTCCTCAAATAACTGCAGCAGTGATTTGACCTTTGAATAAAAAGGAATCATATCGTACAGTGCTCCAAGGTAGGGAAGGAATGGGTTTTTATATCGCTTTCAACAGCTTAGGTCATATTGCGATGAGATAGAAAACTGGAACTGGGGAGGATTTCCTTCTCTTCTCAAATATTTCCAAGGGGTCTTTCAATTGCAGTGGAACCATAGACAGCCTTCCACAGCGCATGTATTACAGTATTTGTGGTTCGCAGCTTATTTACATTCTGCACTAGAAATACTTTTCTTTTGTGAAATTTTGTCAGTTTTTCTCTATTTGCATCGTTCTCAAATTGTATCCAAGCCAGTTTGAATATTGCTTTATGTCACTTCTAGTCATGTTACAGCATGGAATTTTGTCTTTTAATTGAAATTTGTAGAATGCTTTTCGGTGCAAAAATAATAAAGTTTATAACAAAATTTAAATCTATGTAACTAAAAATCGTTTGTATTTGTTCTAATCTTATCATCTGTGACCATAGTTTGCATACCTGAAATCTACTTCCGAGCATGTGGTCACATTCCCCAGTCCCTCCATGGTTACTTTACAGAAGCGCAATGTTGTGGAGGGCTGTGTATAGCTATTATTGATTCAGATACCCCTTGGGACCATTTGTTATGAGAATTAGATATTCAATTACGTGTGGATGGGAAGAGGATTTACCTTCCACTATACGAGTGGTGGAACATATTTATCCCACTCTAAAAAAAGGAGGAATATACAAATGTTGCTGATCTTCCTATTGCACTAGTTTAGAAGATCTAAAGGAATAGATTTTCACGTCGCTTTCAACAGCTTAGGTCACATTGCGATAAGATAGAAGCCCGGAACTGATGCTCCCCTTTAGATCTGAAGGCTCTGCTCTTATTCTCTCTCCTTTTCTTCTTCCTCCTCCCTAGAATAAGTAATGCTTTGTCATTGTTCTTTAACAATAATGAAGCATTGTTCTTTAACGATGACAAAGGATACATTGTTGGTAAAATGATATGACAATAGATGGCCTTAATGTGCCGATGTGCCTAACACCTGCCTTTATTCATTACTTCCACCCTAGAGCTGGGAATCCAGCTGAGACTCAAACCTGCATCCACCCCTCCACTATCAAACCTGACTTAAAATGATAAAGCCTTTATAGACAAACAGAATTAACGATAAATTAACTTCAAACCATTAAAACCATAATGTATAACATAGAATGGGCATATAGGATATCTCAGGAGTGGCCTTTCACAACTGCTTTTAAGTAGCAATTCACAATGCTGTCTTCTTCATTTTTTCCATGTGCGTCCCAGTTTGCATTTTAAGAATTCAGTTTTTTTATACATCCATGCACTATTTATAATTTGAATTTGTTCATTATATTGCTGGTATTCTACTTTTTTATTGGTCTTTTGTTGTTTTCTACAAGAACAATGAATTTATAAAGATTTTATGGCAGTAAATGGCCTTTTTGTGTCAATGTGCCTTAAAGTTTAAGCAATCATTCATTCAGCCATTCAGATTTACTGTAAATTTGGGAAAGATTGCGTTAGTTTAATTTTTGCATTTTTTTGTGTTTAGCCTCTGACAGAAAATTAAAATTTGCAATAATTAGTGCTGCCCCTTTAAGTGTATAGCTGGCACTCCATGTTGTGGCCAATTTGCAAAGTTAAAAAAAACGCAAAAATTGATTTTCTGTAAATTCGCAAAACCTACTCCGCACAATCTTTTGTGAACTACAGTAGTCGTTATCTCGTACTTATTCAAGTATTACCTGTTCTTCAGTGGCATGTTCTTTCAGCTTTGCTTGAAGGTCTTCCTGCCTCCACACTGGCGTATCATTGTGAAGGCATGCTACCATGCCTGCAGCGCCATCTTGTGGTGGATTCAGAACCACGGACAGTATCTTTTCCAGCGCCACGAAGTCTGTGATTACTGGTCTTCCCTTGCATTGAGGATAAAACAGCAGCACCCCCTAAAGAAATAACGATTTTCAATTATTTACATTGACTTTAGTGAGCTCGGGACCTTCGTCCTTTAAGTTAGACTTCTATGTGCAGATTAACCAATAATTTGGTCAATGTACAAGAAAACCCCATTAAACTATATATTTTATGAACACATTTGAATATTATCAAATATTCAAATGTTATTGTGTGACATCTTCACAATTTCCCGGGGATGTTGCCAAAAGGCAGAGTTGAGGATTTCTACGCCAGTCATTGTTATGTAAATGACTTGTGTGTGATGTGATGGACACTAAGGTGTGAAGGACCTAAGTAGGTCACTGGCCTCTGCCTGTGTTCTATCTCATTCTAGACTAGCACTTCTGTGTATGCGGGGCTGTGCCTACAGTGTGAGTTGGAGATGGCTAGTTTGCAAGTATCAACCTTTACTATTGCCTGTGTGTGTTCTCTCTCATTCTAACCTAGCACCTCTGTGTATGTGGAGCTGTGCTTATCTATACCACAGTATGAGATGGGGATGATTAGTTTGCAAGTATCAACCTTAACTATTGCCAGTGTTCTTCCTCATTCCAGCCAAGCATCACCTCTGTGTATGTGGAGCTGTGCCTATCTATACTACAGTGTGAGTTGGAGATGGCTAGTTTGCAAGTATCAACCCTTACTATTGGCGCTAATACATATAGTGTTGCAAATAACCTCCTGGCTTCAATAAAGGTGCAACACAGTTGATGTTTATATATTTTATAGAAATATCCTCAGACATGTCCCGCGCCCCCTTAACACAATAACTCTTGGAGTGCACACAGGGTCTAAATACTTTCAATATAAGAAGGCGATACGAGTTAATTTAACGAATGTTTGAAGGGCGACTTTCCAAAGAGAAACAATTCCTATCTACCGAATGATTTTAAAGTAATTAACAGCGTTGTCAGCATAGCATAATCTATATATTTTTATCTATGTATGTATGTACGTATGTATGTGTGTGTGTATGTACGTATGTATATATTTATGTGTGTATGTATGTATGTATGTATGTATATATGTATGTGTGTGTATGTATGTATGTATGTTTATATTTGTACATATGTATGTATGACTGTATGTGTGTATGTATGTTTGTGTGAATGTGTTTGTGTGAATGTGTGTGTGTGAATGTGTGTGTGTGTGAATGTGTGTGTGTGAATGCGTGTGTGTGTGTGTTTTCAGCACCACATAATTTACCCCAATAACGTAAGTATGTACCTACCTTTTCATTGAAGATCCTAAAGGCCTTGGCATAGCAGGGTCTCGAGTCACGTGAGATTTGGAAGCCAGGCCGGTGAAAGCCACCAGCAATTTCACTGTGCAAGTCTTCAAAGTTTGCAACTGTCTTCATGTTTCTTTTCATTTTTCCACAGAGCATCTGAAGTTCAGGACTCAGCTGTGTCATCCACGGATAGAACTGGCTAGTCAGCATGTTGGCAGCTTCTGTCAGCCATCTATAGTTCACTGGACACACCATCTCCCCCTTAATTCAAATACAGGTATGAAATTCAGAAATGTTGGTACATGTACCCATTGATAATACGTATCCCCTTCTAGACATAGGTGGTGGGGTGTATAAAAATGCAGGTTGTACATGGGGTAATACGGTAATTAACACATGCATTGACAGTGATGCCTGAATAAAAATTTGAGACTCAAATTCCTTTTTTTTGTTACTTTTCGACCAGCGCAGGAACTGGACGCGAGGTTCCGGAACCCGCCGATAGGCGAATGTCGAATGCACTTCGCGGAACGCCATGTATTGTTTTATTACTGAAAACTTGGTTCTTCCAGTTATGTATGATAGCGTCCAATCTGTCTTGGTCAAACAGCATGGATACATTCAATGGACCAATTGTACTAAGAATACACTTTTAGGAAATTAAATAACCTTTTTTAAATCAGTGAAATTAGCGATTTTACAGTTTTGATGACGTCACAAGTAATTATAATATTATAATATGCGACGGTGGCGACGCGTAGCGGGCGTTCATTTACACTACAGACATGTAGTGTAAATGAACGCCAAACACGTTACAGTCAACTTCCCCCCCCCCCCCCCTTACTACACCCATTCTACTGCCGACACATGGCATCCAACCCTAGTTCCGAAAAACTCTGGATGTTTATACTGTAAACCATCTATCTTTATTTTTCAATAACTTTTTTATTCAGTTCTTGCATAAACCATCTATCTTGATAGTAATATGGTACTTACTGGTTTTCCAATGGAGAGAAGATGCAGAGACACTGTGGGAAAGATATCATTGAGCTCTTCCTCCAGAGCATGGCCAGTTCCATAGTACTGTTGCTCCTTAAATCCCATGCTACTCACCCTCCATTCAGTCCTACAATATACGGGCTAGATGCAGAAAAAGCTTATAACATTCACCACGTATGCAAAGGAAGGAAGGAATTGGGTTTTACATCGCTTTCAACAGCTTAGGTCATATCAAGACGAGATAGAGACCTGGAACCGGGAAGAAATTTCCTTTTCTTCACAAATTGTTCCAAGGGTTCTTTCAGTTGCAGAAAGACCATAGGCAGCCCTCTACAACGCCCAACATTTTTACAGCAACCAGGCCAACCCGCTTGGGGATCCAGTGGACTAATGCTCTCAGTGTCCAACAGCATGTGTATTCATGCTAAAAAGGAACTAGTGAGAACCTGTGATGATTCATGCAATAATGGAGATTGAAAGAACCTGCATCTTTATTCGTTAAAAGAAATAATTTGAGAGACTGTGTATGTTTATTCATGCAGAAATGAAACTTGTGAAAAATGGTGATGATTCAACATAGGAGAACCTGTATATTTAGTGGCTCCAAAAAGTATGATCACATTACACCAGTTCTAAAAGATCTTCACTGGCTGCCCATCAGGAAAAGGATTGAGTTCAAGATTCTGCTTTTGACTTTCAAATGCATGCAAGGATGTGCCCCTCTATACTTGAGGGAACTGTTAGTCAAACAAGCTAATACAAGGACTCTAAGATCAAACACTAAGAACTTACTACAGATACCACTCACTAATCTGAAAAGGTTTGGTGACAGAGCATTCTGTGCCTATGCACCACGCCTTTGGACTGAGCTCCCTGACAACATCAAGGCTGCTGATAGTGTGCAAAACTTCAAGAAACAGCTGAAAACATTGCTATTTCGAAAGAAGTTTAATTGACTATATGGACCATGACAACTGTCCAATGACTCTAAAGCGCTTTTGAACATTATAGGTGGAAAGGGCGCTATATCAAATATCAATTATTATTATTTTTATTATTATTATATTTATTCATGCAAACATTGAACTTGAAAGAACTTGTATCTTTTTTCATGCAAAAATGAAACTTGTGAGCACCTGCATCTTTATTCACACACGCATGTAACTTGAGAGTACCTGAATATTTATTCATGCAAACATTGACATTGTAGATGACACAACAAAGAAGATGACACCTTACCCAGAAATGGCGGTCATGTACTGCCTCAGGTCAGAACTCTTATTCTGCACGAGGTCATGTAGCGCCCTCAATAAGTCTGGTGCATTTCGGCTTTCCCCTGGCTTCAGTCCCCAGGTCTCGCTAGTCTGCCAATCTGTGATACCAAGCAGGACCACCATGGTTTTCCAACCCTGTAGAAATATCAACAGTATGGAGGTCTTAGAAAGGGTGCTATTGTTAAGCCTGGATACCCCTAGTAAGGTGGAGGGAAGGAGGGATGATATGGGATTTCTGCTACTTTAAGCAGCTTAGGTCATACCACAAAAAGGTAAAAACCCTAAGCCAGGAAGAAATAATTCTTTAACCACAGGGGTTTTCCAATTGCAGGGGTATCATGTACAGCCCTCAACAAAGCCGCACATTTATATAGTGACCAGGCAGACTCCCTATCGAGCTAACTTATGTTATATCATATATTCACCATGCTGACCACAAATACATATAAATACGGAGCACCTCGAGGGTGTGTCTCGTTTACACCTGTTTATGTTGGAATTTGGAATTTTGGTTTTTCATCACTTTTTCTGCCACATTAGTGACTAGCCAGTTGTAACTAGTGGAGGAAATCGGAGTACCCAGCGAAAACCACTGCCTAGGCCCAAGTCACTGGCAAATTCTTTCTCACATGCCCCAGCCGGGTTTCAAACTCAGGTATTGGTAAGAGACAGCTAGTCGTCAGTGGCAACGACTTAGACCACAAGGCCAAAAGGGCAGGCCCTGTTCACGTTGGAAACAATTGGTTTGATTTGTGATACAATTTAGCATTTTTAACATTCCAATGAGGAGCCAACAAGAACCAACAAGATAGGAGACAGGCTACTAATGGGAAACCAATGAATGCAAGCTTTAGAAAAAATTCGCTTTCAATATCCACTTTTCTTATACTTATAGGCATATCTCAAAAAGAATTATGTAACATGACGGGAGGATTTTGGTATTAAGTTGCTCTTAACAGCGTGGGACATATCACGACGAGATTGACGAAATCTGCAACCGGAAAGAAATTCCCTTCTCTTCACTGAGAGTTCCAAGGCGTCTTTCAGATGCAGAAGTACTACAGAGAGTCCTCCACAATGCCGCGCGTTTATATAGCGACCAGGACAAGCCGCTTTTGAAGGACCCATCGGAGACTCCAACCTGCAAGTTCCCGCTTGGGAGCCAGGAATCGTAACCACTAGGCTACAGTGGATCCCCTTTTATGTTACATGTTAGCTGACATCACTATAATAATCATTTATATATGATATCTTCGTAACTATGAGATTCATCATGACTTTTCAATGGAGTACTCTTTCACTGTTCTAGTTTGTTTTAAAATGTACCTTATTGCAGTATGACTTAGGAAAGTCAAACCTAGAAACCTTCCAAACAAACAGACAAAACGTAGAAAACATATGTTATTACCTTTGCTTTGACTTTGAGGACTTGTCGTGCTAACTGTACCATGAAGGCATCATCAACAGCCTCGGGCATGACGAATGGTAGAACACACACAGCACCGTCTCCTAGGAAGGCATCTGCTACTGCCTAAAAAGGTCAAAAGTCAATATATCTCAATGTATAGATGTCCCTATGTGCACTCTGTATGATCACGTATACTATCCCGAATAGAAGAAATGGTATAGGGTAGTTTTGAATGTAAGATATCTCATAGAAATGCATCTGCTACTACCTACAAAAGGTCAAAGGTCAATGTATCTCAATGTAGAAATGGCCTTATGTGCACTCTCTATGATCACATAATATATCCTGGTTAGAAGAAATAGTATACAGAGGTTGGAAGCTAAAGGAAAGTATTATCTTGTTAAGCCACCATGAAAGGGATAAAATCCTCAATATGAAATAGAAAGAGTGAATCATAATTTACATTATTATATAATGTTCTGTTAAATCTGGTAGTATTGACTCAATATATATGATATTGAATGAATTAGAGAAATGTTGTAAAGAGGTCAACATATGTCACAGGCACACCAGATAGATTATGTACGTTATAGAAAGGGCAACGTGCAATAGGAAAAGGTCAAATGATAGACTGTTAAATGGAGCTTATAGGACTACTAAAAGTGGACTACCAGGCACAACAATCATGACTTTTCTGAGGTCATTGTACATGTTCCCAAAAAGTATACATCTTTCCCGAGTTGCATGATAAATTACTAAAGGTTGCACCCTATTTTGAAAGTTGCACCATACATTTAACCAAGTTGAACGGTATTTTGAAAGTTTGTAAAGTTGAATTAATATCATTTTGGCATGCCATAGTCAGTATGTGTTGCATATTTCATTAAGTAAAACAAACTCACCCGGTGCGAATATTGTATTTCGAATATATTGAAAGATTCGATTGACTCATTTATGTCAGGCTGCCATTCCTTGTGCATCTCAACTGGATTTTCCATATTCTGCACCTTTCCACTGGTTAGGAGTTTGGTCAAACTGAAGCGTGTGGTATCAGCATGGACAATGACGACCTTTTGTTCATGTAGTGGAGCCAACTCATGCACAAATTCTGCATAGGAAATACATAAGCGAAGTTGTGTTTAACAGCACCATAAACAACACCATAAACATAGTATAGCAACGTCAATTACTACTACTACTACTACTACTACTACTACTACTACTACTACTACTACTACTACTACTACTACTACTACTGATAATACAAATAACAATGATAATTCGTTTTAAAGATTTGATCGATACAATAACAATAATAATAATAAAAATAATAATAATAATAATAATAATAATAATAATAATAATAATAATAATAATAATAATAATGATAATGATAATTATAACAATGATAATAATAATAATGATAATAATTTTATTATTGATGCTGTTTTTCGTGATGACGATAGTGTTGGTTTATGCAAGATGTGCAGGTTTTTGTCGTTTCATTAATGAACTTCCTTGTGTGATTTTAACCTCATCGGCAATGAAATAGAGGTCAACTTCTAGATGAAGGGAGGGAGAAAGAAATGGGTTTTGATGTTTCATTCTACAGCTTAGTTTATATTGTATCAAGATAGAAAACTGGAACTAGAAAGAAGTTTCCTTCTCATTACGAATAGTTCCAAGGGGTCTTTAAGTTGCAGAACGACCATAAACAGCCCTCCAAAACGCATCACATGTATATTGTGATTAGGATAACCTGTTTGTGGTGATTAAGTGGAGACTCAAACCTGCAAACTCATGATTTTTAGCCAGGCACCGTAACCACTAGGCTACGGCGATCCCGGCGAAAAAAAGATATTTTTCAACGAAAAGGTAAATATTAACTAATTTATGTAATAGGAATAAGATTTTCATTGAACACTTTAAAACATTTTAGAGTGAAAGTAGAAGAGTTGAAATTACCTTTTTGGGTGTAGTACCTTCGGTTGTGCTTGTCATATAATTCCTTGGGAGGGGACACTAGGGGACAGGCCCCTAACTTCAGATTCTTACTGGTGTTAGCTTAAAAGGAAAATAAACATTGATTTGACGCGTCACATGTCACCTGAATTACCGCAACTTTGCTAAGAACAACTATGCTAAGGTCACCGCACCTATGCTAAGAATTATTTAAGACTAAAGGCAAATAAAACAAAACAGCACTTGAACAATATCCACAACCGTTGTTACTACAATACAATACAAAGAAGTGATCAACGTTTTGCTAGTCCAGAGCAAAAACATGTTCTAATATCATAAGTAAGGTCTACACACCGTTCCATTGAAATGTTAGTAATGTCCTTTTCAGATGGTGTTTTTGTTTTAATGGTCCAATGTTTTTTCCACAAATTCTGCCACAGATTGAATGGGCTTTGGGGATGTTAGTTCACCTGTCCGCCCTTGGTAGCATTCATTTACTCACCCATCTTTATTTTCTTCTTTCACTACTTAGTATTGCGTAATTATTTTTTAACTAGTGATTCGCGTGCCTCTGCCTCACGATGGCGTGTTTACATAAAACAATCCTACTTTCATGTTAGTTGCGTGTTGCGTTCTACTTAGTTCTGGTAGTCATATCATATTTGTAGCCATTCTTAGGACTGTTCTCAAGACATTCCTCGAACATGTGTAAAAATATGGTAAGGATTTTTTAAATGAAATACATATACATACACACACACACATATATATATATATATATATATATATATATATATATATATATATATATATATATATATATATATATATATTATACATATATATATATATATATATATATTTATATATATATATATATATACATATATATATATATATATATACTGTAGAATAGGTATATATCGCGCTACAAAAATTTCGTGAAAAGCTGATTTTTCGGTTTTTCACGTGTACTTTATTTCGCGAGCGAGCGAGTTCTACAGTGCCACCTATCGAATCAAACAATAATTAAAAGAATGTAGAAATTTGCCGGCCATCACGCGGCCATAACTTGGCACAAGTTTCCTCAAAATATGGACAGGTAAATATGCGAATTATAATATGATACCTTGGTGACTTATTCATAAGTTACCAATGTATTCATATTATAATGATTTTGTGAAGTTATTGCATGTGTTTGTCTTCGTTCAGCCTCGGATCGGCTACGAGTGAGAATCACGTTATGCCAGTATGTTACCGTTTACTCGCCAACTGCGAATTGAACTTGCAAACCCGTAAATTTGCAAACATTCAATTTGCAACAGGAACAATATCACTATCGTTTCATCATGTATATCATTCTAAAATTATCAATATACACATATGTGTATATTGATAATTGATCAATTGTTTCTATTGCAACAGCCGTCTCCATTTGTATTGTACAATCACGGGGGCAATCTTGCTTCTCGTAAGAAATCTATACTCGGTATAGGTATTCCTAAAATTCGAAAGGTAAGTATGCGAATTATGATATGATACATTGGGAACTTATTCATGAGTTACCAATGTATCATACTATAATGGTTTTGTGAAGTTATTGAACGTATTTTTCTTTATTTCAGCCTCGACCATCGAGACTGAAATTCGCCGACCGACGCGCCATCACCTCCAGTAGTGGATAGCGTAACTAAGCACCCAATAGATCGCGTGCGATAAGATCGCGAGTGCGATACCAGATCGCGTATTTGGGAAATATACGCACTCGCGAACTTTGCCTGTTCTACAGTATATATATATATATGTACATATATATGTGACATATTATGTAAAACCTCACCTATCATTGGTGGTACTATTCCTATATCACCTCCTCCGAAATTCAGGAAACTGAGTTTTGGGCATTTTGTCAACATTCTTGTAATGGATTCCTCGGTAAGATTAGTACATCCATTAAAGTAAACCTTCAAGGAATAAAGCAAAAGCACAAACATAAAACAAAGCTTTACATGGAAATAGCAAATAATCATTGATTTGTCATCCAAAATATGTCAAATGACATGATTAAAGAATATTTGAGAAAATGTTTTATATAGTCTAAACATGTATCAATTATAATGACAGAATTATCAAAAAGCCGATCAATCATCAAAAGGCAAATATACAAACAAACCTGGTCAAGTTCAGGGAGCAGGTCGGCTATTGCCCTCACGCCATAGTCAGTCAGGTATTTACAGCCTACAAGAAAGTATATATATATATATATATGTACACCCTAGCACCATATTCCTCCTCCATACACGTCTGGCATTTTTTCTTGTGAAATGTTCTATTCCTCAATCCTATAGATCCTGCTCTAATGTTAGATACCATTCCATTCCATACAATATTTCGTGGTTAGATACCCCAAAGACGTGATTTTCAAAATTTCGCCACCTAATTAGCACAAATTAGCATATTTAGACCCTTTCCACCAACCTTAGAGAACGAGACTTTTAATATGTTATCACTAGGCCTTTCCTGCAATGAATGCAAATGAGAAACTTTCTGTTGCAATTTGTTTTGGGTCAAGCCCCTAAATATACTAGAATGACTGGACTATATGGCCTGTTTAATATAATCATCTCATAAGTTACCATACTTTGATCTCAATGCCGTACCTATGAACTTGGCCTCAGTGACTGTAGTAAATGCTGTCTCTGGGGACCTGAAATTTAAACAAGATATATATTAGATTAGCAACATTCCCTTTGTAGTTTTTGGCATTTACCGTAATTTCACTTGTATAAGACGCACCTGTATATAAGACGCACTAGTCTAGTCCTTAAAAATGATGTATAGAGCTTAGCTTTGTGTATAGTAATCACCCCCTTTCCGGAAACATTGATGTAGACCAACCTCTCGCGAATGACACTAGAAAACCGGTTAAACACATATCTAAATGTGTGAAATGTGACATGAATGCTCATCACTCTGTGTCACACCCGATACCCATTGTCCTAGGCATGGTATAGATTGTAATCAATAACGTCTGACCGAGGGTGGTACTGTAATTACAATTGATAGATGCAAACCATGATGGGCATTGTCCTTGACGCATTATAATTGTAATTAAGCAAAATAACCCGCCCACTTGTATGAATCAAGGTAGAGTTGAATTCGGGTAATCCACCGGATCTCTGTGTGGCCTGGTGACTCGATGTAAAACACCCTAGATACCTAGCTTTGTGTATAAGACGCACTCCCGATTTGAGTGGGAAAATTCGTGTAAAAAAAGTGCGTCTAACACACGCGAAATTACGGTACGCTGACTTTTTTGCTCACTGATAAGAACAAGTGGGCTCCCCAAATACAGATGTAAGCAATGTGAAGTGCTGTGTATAGTACCTTTACAATAAAGGGTATTAGTAATACTTTTAACGTGTGGGTTTATTCAATATGTTCCTTTCCTGCAATATGTTCCTCAATATGTACCTTCTATGCCCCATCAATAACCGAGGCTGTCAAAAGTGTAGAAATCATAACAAACAATAAAGAAACATAGAAAATAGATAATTGAATTCACTCACCTTGTTTTGATCTTGTCTCTATAATGTATAAAGAAGGCATCTGTGATCTGGTCAATACCACTGAAGTCCAGACTGACCACAGTATTAGACACCATGTAGGATTGCACCATATACTGCATAAACAAGCATAGGTCATAAGTAAACAGTCAGTTGTATGAAAACTATTCATGTATATATACACATACATATAAACATACATTCGTATATATATATATATATATATATATATATATATATATATATATATATATATATACATATACATTTATATATATATATATATATATATATATATATATATATATATATATATATATATATATATATATATATATATATATATATATATATATATATATGTTTAGCAAATAGAGCACAGTCCCCAGGGAACTATGAAGAAATAAGTCCCAGTGAGAAGCAATAGGACCCGAGGCAAAGCTGAGGGTTCTATTGCTTCTCCCTGGGAACTATTTCTTCTTTGTTCCCGGGGGACTGTGCTCTATTTGTTTTATTATACCGATTGTCTATCTAAGAAAGAAAGAAAACTATATTACATAGAGGGTTTATTATGCATCTTAATGATGAATAAGTACCTGCTAGCATGCTTGATTTCTTGTAAATTTCTCCATCTTTACTCCTAACATTTGCATAGGAGTCACACAGTAGTTCTCCTAACTCTTACTCATTCAAGCTCTCCATCCGACCCCCAACTTCTCCCCTAGCTGCGAAGAAGTCTATCAAGATGTTGCAAACATATTTGGTTCCCTCTTTAGTCTTCTTGTTGTGCACATTTGTCTGAATAAATTCACTGGGGAGATCATTGTTGAATCTAGAGGCAGCCATGTTGTTTACATGTCGTCTGCTCTCATGAATATTCATGAAGTTGAGCATCATGGGAAGTGCATGAAAATCAGTTAAAGAAATCCTTTTGTAATAATCTAGCTTCCCCTTAGTATAGGAATTCATACCTTAAAAAAACACGCATTTCCCACAATACAAATTCATTAAGATTGACCTGGATATTTCACTTGAACTCATTAATGGACTAAAGCGCCATCTATTAATGAACAGTGACACTAGCCATGCTCTACTGTCGGAGAATAGTGCCCGGCAATAGTACCCTTCTCCCAAACACAGGCATACTATTCAGAATAGGGGGTCTGTAAATGACCAATCAGAGGCCTCGAATTCTACAAGAGGTATAACATATATATATATATATATATATATATATATATATATATATATATATATATATATATATATATATATATATATATATATATATATATATATACCATTCATTGTATGCTCACCTCAGCATGTATGATAGGATAGTGGTCAGTGAGGCATTCCCTGGTGTGGAGCACCTCCGAGTGTGACAGCCTCTTGAACAATTCATCATAGCCAAGTTTCACTGTCAATAGAAAAACAAACAGACTATTCTAGGAATAAACCATTTTGGAATGAAAGAAAATATGTAAAAAGGACTAAGCGTAATCTTTTTGACATTGCGAAAATGCTACGTTGTTAAAGACCTTTTAGGACAATCAAATTTATGTATGGCTAAAATCGTTTGGAGATGCAGAGAAAGTGATTTCATGGTATACAAATGGTAGTTTCATTATTTTATTTTGGTTAACTTTTCCCATTATTTAAGTTATTCTTTGATAAACGAGGGGTCTGCCCTAATAGCCGAGTGATCTAAACATTGCCACTGACTGCTTGCTCCCTCTCACCAATGTGTTGGTTTAAATCCCGGAGGAGGCATGTGAGGGTGTTGCCAGTGACTTGGGGAAGCATTGTTTTTTGTGCTTATTATTCGGGTTTCCTCCACCACTAATACTGTAGAATAGGAAATCAATCCGAGTGGTTTATTCTACCAAACTTCTCCGAGTGGCGTCAGTTTGGTATAATGAAAGTCGAATGTATTATTCCTGTCATCAGATAACTAACCTTAATATTGGCTTTTTGGAATAAAAATTGTCGGAAAAATCCAAAATCACAAATTCAGTTAATTTGCACCTCGAATTTATTTCCTATTCCACAGTAACTAACTATTCCCGACGGTACAAATGTCCAAATTCCGAGTTCCTTAATTGCTAAATATCTTACTGTCTGGTAGCTTTTTGTTGTCTGATCGTTTCAAATTTTGCTTCTGTTTCTGCAGATCCCATGTGGATGGCTTCACCAATTTTCCTACTGAAAGTAAAATAAAGCAGTAAATGAATGCATACTGTAAATTCGGAAAAGATTGCGTTAATTTAAGTTTTGCGTTTCTTAGCGTTAAGCCTCGGACGCAATTTAAAATTCGCAATGATTAGTGCTGCCACTTTAGGTGTATAGCTGGCACTCCATGTTGCGGCTAATTCGCAAAGTTAAAAAAAACGCAAAAATCAATTTTCTGTAAATTCACAAAATTTACTCTACACAATCTTTTGTCAATCCACAGTATTTTACAGGCGTCACAAGAAGTATAACATATATAAGAATGAAGTGTTGCTTAAACCTTATACTGAGACTACTTTCGTCAAAGCACAATGACACAAAGAATTATTGAAAAACACCCTAACCCTGTCATGTTGGTACTGATTAGATAGCTCTCGTTGAGCACTCTCAAATGAGCAAATTTGCCAGGGTTTCAGTCATTTTCAGTTTTTTGCACCTTTTTGTATTGTTCAAATAAGCCCCCAGCAGCATAAGGGTTAAAGTCACATTGGCACAACAGGCTATACATTAAGAAGGGTCTTCCTCCTCTAAAGGCAAGGGATAAGTCTAGTGGCTGTGGCCTACGGTGAAGACATTTCATTCCTGCACCAGTCGATCGGACGTCTGCGTGTGCCTAGTTGTACATGGATAGCATGTGAGAAATAAACCAGGCACATTAATGACCCACGTTGCTGCGAATCAAACAAAGCCACGTTTAGTTGTGACGTCAGTGACCTGTGGTTGCCTGCATGCCCAGGTAACAGGGTGGAAGTCGGGCGTGTGGTCGTGTATTATGCCCAGTCTGTCCGGGTATTTAGTGCAGGAATTCAATGTCTGCACTTCTGCAAAAACACTTCCCTAACATCAGATACTGCAATATCCTACAGTGCAGACATTTAGTTTCTGCAATAGTCCACCGGACGTCTGCCAGTGCCTGGTTGTACACACAACCATGAATAACATGTCAAAGGAACCACAGCTACGTTCAGTTGTGTAGATGACAGGTTGACTGATCCAGGTATTAACCCTTAATCTGTTGATGGCTAATTGGGCCATTGCGTAATGATGCAAAAAAACTCGAAAATGACTGGAACCCTTGCAAATGGGTACTCATCTGACAGTACTCAGCGAGAGCTATCAAATGAATACCAACATGACAAGGTTTAGTTGTTTATAATAAAAAATTGCGTCCTTGTGCTTTGGACGAAAGTAGCCTCAGAATTGGGGAGCTTGAATATCATTAACTCACATGCATGAACGTATATATGCAATGATGAGGTTTTGATGAAGTTATACCAGGGATGTTGGAAAGCCTCAGCATTTGAATGGTTAAAAATTTTCCGCAATTTGGCTTGAGGGGAAAGCCCTACCCTGAGCTTCATTTTGATTGGTCATATGTTGAGATTGGTAAACGTACAGCGAAACAACAACCAAAATAGTAAAAAGTACCAAATTTTGTCTTTATTTCAAAATCAATTCAGTTGTGGGGGTATAGCGGCAAAAAATCAATTCAGCAGGAGAAGGGTAACTGTACGTGTATGAACGTATTATAGGATACTGACCTTTAGATGAGGTTGTACCAGGAATGCGGGGTGGGAGAGGAGGAGGAGGTACACTAGGA
>OZ012701.1:1098465-1110965 GCA_963942565.1 Maea johnstoni
GGACCAAGTGTGAAAGAGCAAATAAAGAACTTTAATTTCAAGACCTTCTTTTGGGCAGGGTAAATAGAACTTTATTTGTTCCCGACTAACCCATAGGCAGGATAAAAAAAAAGATTTGTTCCCGACTTACCCGACCACTCTAGTGAATAGGTATCTATCAATATATATCATTTATCTAACCTGTCTGTCTGTCTGTATTTCTGTCTATCTATATATATATCTACTATCTAGTAATCAATTTTTCTATCTATTCATGTGTGAGAGCCTTATATAAATAAAATGTTGTTCTTCATCTAAAGTGAGAGCATCCAAACACACACACATAGACATATATGTATGTATGTATGTATGTGTGTGCGTGCGTATGTGTTTTATTTACCCTTCCTCTGGAGTGGTCTGGAAGAAATAAAGTTTTATTTACCCTACCGGTAAAACAGTGTTATTTTCCTCCCCCTAGAGTATGCGGCAACTTATTAATTAGATCTTATGTGCGTGGGGCGTGGGGGTGGGGGGAGTGGTATATAAATGACTGTGCGCGGGCGTGCATGCATGCGTGTGTGTGCGTTCATGAATTGGTTCATAAACCACGTTATGATGGAATCAATGAAGTATATAATCACATCTGCCTGTCTTTCCGTATTTCTCTATCTACCTATTATATACGCACACATACGCACACACACACATACATACATGTATGTGTGTGTGTGTTTGGATGCTTTCACATTTGTGTGGAATGGTTACATTCCAAGGCATTTGGGGGACCACAACAAACGCCTGCTAACGTTCCCCTCTCTGAACACCACTCGCTAGTAGGGCCTCCACTATCACTCACTCAGTGTGTGCAGTGGCCGTGACTCACACACTGCATCCAGCCAACCAATCGCTGGGCTGCTCTCTCCACTGGCACACACCGTCCAGCCACCCTTCTATTGTCACTTGCTGCCCTGCAACAGTTCAGGCAACACACTGGAGAGCTATTAACCCTTGTTAACGCTCTCGGATCACCGTCCAGCCTACAGCTTCTCAGGTTTTGGTTTCCCACCCTTCCCGCCCTCTTGCTTCGCACAGCTCGACGCGTGCTCCCGGTGGCTCCAGAACTTCATGGCTCCGCTTCCCTCCTCTCCACACTCACACCACACGCTATTGTTAATTCAGGGCTTCACTCGAAACGCTCAGTGGGTCCTTGGTGGGGAGGACGGAGGACTTGAGCCGTTTACTGGCACGCAGGTACACTATTCTCAGCTTGTTAATTTAAGTTCAAGTATGTATTCTTTGTTACTGTGTAGCGGTTCTGCAGGTAGTTAGCACGAACCCGCAGTACGTATGTTTGCTACTATGTTGTTGTCATATTTTGGACACACAGCGGTGACCCATTTGGGTGTCATTGTAGTGTCGTTTATTTGGGGTTATCCGATACAATTTTGCTGGTTTTCTTCGATATAATATTATAACTCTGTACTTTACGTTTATTTGTGTATTAAATTGTTCGTTCCCGCACTTCCGTGTTTGTTGTCGGTCCTATAATGAGACGAAGAAAAGAATTGTATTTATCTAAGGCTCTCACACGTAAGAAGATAGATAGATTGATAGATAGTAGATATATATACAGATAGACAGTAATACAGACAGACAGACAGAAAGGTAGATAGATAATGTATATTGATCGATATTCATCCACTAGAATGGTCGGTTAAGTCGGGAACAAGTTCTATTTACCCTCCCAAAAAGACGGTCTTGAAAATAAATGTCATTGTTCCCTCCTTCACTCATGGTCCATCATATGGGCACGAGTTTTACATACATTCCGGTTCCGCATTTTAGAAGCTGCCGTTTCTAATAATAGAATAGACAATTGGGTCACTCCACTTTTCATGTTCATTAGCGTCAATGACAATTTAAGCATAATCAATATCCATAATAGTAATATTTGAAGATATAGGAAATTAAGAATTGCGTATTTCATAGCCTTAATGAGAACAGCGTCTTGATGATAAATAATAACAATGACGAAATGCGGGTCGTGTTTGCAACTTAAGGCAGCTTCTATTAGCAGTTTCACATTTTACATTATTAAACGTTCCATGTCAAACTTTCAAACTTCCAACACGTTTTGGAAGTTTGAAAGTTTGGATATTTGAAAGTATGGAACTTTGAAACTTTGAAACTTTGACCAAAGTTTCAAACATCCAACACGTTTTGGAAGTTTGAAAATTTGGATATTTGAAAGTATGGAAGTTTGAAACTTTGAAACTTTAACCAAAGTTTCAAATTTCTAATACGGTTTCGAAGTTTGAAACTTTGAAAATATACCCAAAATTCCAAATATCTAATACGATTTGAAACTATGGAAATTTGAATTATTAAGTGTACCACTGACCCTGACCATATATATATATATATATATATATATATATATATATATATATATATATATATATATATATATATACATATATATATATATACATATATATATATATATATATATATATATATATATATATATATATATATATATATATATATATATATATATATATATATATATATAATATTTCATGTGATGTATTTACCTTTTTCTAATATATTCCATTAGCTGATATACGTTGCTGAGCCCCTACTGTCAGCACCTCTGCCTCTGGGACTCTCGGCCACAATGATGATGTCCGTTTACACTTAGTGTCACGTGATGCAGTTTCTGGGGCTTGCTGATGAGGGTTCCTGTCTAGTGTTACCTTAGATGAATAGAACATGGATTGGTCATCACAGAAGAATTACCATAAGGCCAATTGCAAAGCCCTAGACACATCTAATCTCGACTCAGTGCGATGTTACCATGAGAAAGACGAATGAGTGCTCGCGTATGTGTTTATTTAGAGGAATCTGCTCACGCACAAGCGCAGAACGCACCTCTTGAGTGATTCTTGTCAGCACCTGCGCTTTGAGTCTTGCTGAGGCTGTTGGGCGAGATGTGCTGCTTGCGTATCCAGTGATCTACATGTGTGATGCTACTACCAATTACATGTAATAGGTTTTCAAAATCGGAATTCCGCTTGAGCTAAGGAAATACCAAGATCTACCCAAGCCATTGGAAGTCATCTCAGATGCCAATTGTGTACTACGTTCAACCCTTGAGAGAGAGAGAGAACAATGTGCAGATTCAATAGCCTAACTACAACGACAACAAGCTATCTCTGGCGCTTGGTCCCAAAACGGACGTCATTAGGGATAACAATTTAGGGCACAGGAAATCATCCCGAGCCTGACGACAATTATATGAAATTTAATGCATGTGTGTATATGCGGATGCACTCGTGTGTATGGTTGTGTTGATGGTTGGCGTATGTATGTATGTATTTATATACGTATATTAATATGTGTATATATATATATATATATATATATATATATATATATATATATATATATATATATATATATATATATATATATATATATATATATATATATATATAATATATATATATATATATATATATATATATATATACATATATGTGTATATATATATATATATATATATATATATATGTATGTATGTATGTATGTATGTATGTATGTATGTATGTATGTATGTATGTATATATATATATATATATATATATATATATATATATATATATATATATATATATATATATATATATATATATATATAAATATATATATATATATATATATAAATATATATATATATATATATATATATATATATATATATATATAAATATATATATATATATATATATATATATATATATATATATATATATATATATATATATATATATATATATATATATATATATATATATA
This sequence comes from Maea johnstoni, assembly GCA_963942565.1. Taxonomy (NCBI): domain Eukaryota; kingdom Metazoa; phylum Annelida; class Polychaeta; order Spionida; family Magelonidae; genus Maea; species Maea johnstoni. The sequence goes on from OZ012701.1 coordinate 1,102,306, forward strand.
TATATATATATATATATATATATATATATTTATTGGGAAATTGGTAAAGGGTAAGGATGCATACTCACTGTCATCAACTTACTTCCTGGTATGAAATTGTGTCATGATGACTGCCAGCCCAAATATCATAATAACAACCGTTACGATATATTACCAACCCTGATATACGACATCACGCTACCCTGTGCATAGGGTGTGGGTATGCTTTTTGTTTCAAATTCTACCCAGCGTTACATTTTGCAACCTTTTTTATATGCTTTATTGTGACCAGACTCTAATGGGACGGTCAACATTTGAAGAAGAAGAAGAAAAAGAAGAAGTAGAAGAAGTAGAAGAAGTAGAAGAAGTAGAAGAAGAAAAAGAAGAAGTAGAAGAAGTAGAAGAAGTAGAAGAAGTAGAAGAAGAAGTAGAAGAAGTAGAAGAAGTAGAAGAAGTAGAAGAAGTAGAAGAAGAAAAAGAAGAAGTAGAAGAAGTAGAAGAAGTAGAAGAAGTAGAAGAAGAAAAAGAAGAAGGACAAGAGGAAGAAGAAAAAGAAGAAGAAGAGGAATAGGAAAAGAAGTAGAAGATGAAGAAGAAGGAAAAAAGAAAAAGAAGTCACCGGCAGCATAAGGGTGAAAAGCATAGTGGGATGAGGAACGCCTTCAGCTGTGTCTCCTGACAGCGGCCAGGGAAAGTTCTTTTACCCTTATGCTGCTGGTGGCTAATTTAGCCAATAAAAAATTATGCAAAAAATCTGAAAAATGAGTGAAATCCTGGCACATGGGTACTCATCTGAGAGTTCTCAGCGAGAGCTATCCAATGAGTACAAACATGACAGGGTTTAGATGGTTTTCACTGGAAGGGTTAAAGTGGCTGCAATTTTCAACCTTAAAGGCATTTTTAGGGAGGAGTAGATTTAGCTCCTAGGTTTTAAAATTTAGGAGCAAATAAATCCCTGTGTATATGCTTGAATTAGGCAAAGACAAACTGTCCAGGCTAGGGGGGGGGGGGGGGTGGTAGGGGGTATATTGATATGTCCATTCACAAACTTGGCTCCTACGATTCAACATCCGGTCTCGTTTCCCAGTTTCCTGATGACATGGATGACCTTACATCTTAACGTAGCTTTGATGTACAAGCTACCTCGGTCATTGATGTGCTTGGCTTATTATTTTTTTTTGGAATTTCGGTTTTCGTCACATTTATGCTAATTGTGGCTAATTTGTGACTAGCCAGTTGTAAGTAGTGGAGGAAACCGTAGTATCCGGCGATCAAAAACCACCTAGCCCCAAGTCACTGGTATCTTGCTTGGCTTATTCCTTGATATGTTTCCCATAGGCGTTTGTACGACCAGGCACTGCCAGACGTCCGGTCAACTGCTGCAGGCATTCCATGCCTGTACTGTAGATATAGACGAGAGACAACCTAGATGAAAAGGTATTCGGTTTATAGTCTTGTATCCACCGAAGCGCTCACACGACCTACCTCCCCTAGCAGGCACTGTACACACGGAAACCATTACAATCCCCTGAGGGATATTCCAGAGCAATTGGCAGCATATAGCGCACACGCTCTAAGCACTGCCTTATTTATGCTACGTACCCATTTTGCAGCTGGGTAGACTGAAGCAATATGGAATAAACTGTCTTGCCCAGGGACAGACCAACGTGTCCCAGTGGAGAATTGAACCAGCGACCCTCTTATTACTAGTCCGACACCAAACCAACTGAGCTACTTTGTCCCCTAGATGCAAAGTGGTTAAGCCTTTTGAGTCTGCATTAAAATTTTCCCCCAAAATGACCATGGCCAAATTGGGATTGGGATTATTGGCCAAAATCCAGTACCAGGTTGTTGATGTTTGATGATCTCATAAAACTCTGGTCCACTATAGTAATGTGACATATATCAAAATGAACCATTAATACTTAAGCGTTCCTCCAGAAATTGTCGTCTGGATCTAAGATACTTTTGACTGAAACCTTTGAATTGAGGATAGTTTTACTAACTATTTGAAGGAAAGTGATTGGTAATGTTCTGATCAGCATTTCTCCTTCAAATATTTTGCCAATCATGTTGTAAGAAGAAATATTTCATCAAAATTGTCAGGCTGGTTTTGGCCGCTGTGAGCATTAATGTGTTAAATCAAGGGCAACGCTTAGACCACAAATTGCCTAATTTCTGTGCTATGTGGGGGGTCTTTTAGATATGCGAGCCAGGCTCTTCTTTAACCCATTAACACTCAGAGCGGCCAAAAGAGGCCTGACGATTTTGGAAATATTTTCCTTACAAAAGCATTTTTTTGAAAACATTTGAATGAGAAATGTTGATCAGAAGACAAACAACAAATCTCCTTGAAATATTTTGGGAACTTTCGCTTTATTCCCAAGTTATTTCAAAAAGTATGAAAGTAGCAGACGATATTTCGAGAGGAACCCTTGAGTGTGAATGGGTTAACTGAAATTAATCATCCTGCATGCATATATGTGTGCATGGTTCTTAAGGTCATATTCCCACAAATGCATGTATGCATTTTTGGCATTGGAAGGGTTAAAAAGAGACCAAAACATCGGCATTACTGTGTAACTGGTATTTTTTTAACAGGCATTTAATTTTCGTGCTCCTATGATAGGGCCAAAATATCATCCTTCAAATAAATATCTACATAGCAATGAATATATCGTTGGAGTGCTTGAATGCGCAAATTCAAAGTAACACAAATACTCTCCAGCAGGGCTGTAAAACGAAATTTTAAGCTCTCCAAATTAAAGGCATATACAGTAGTCCACAGCTAAAAAAATCAAAGGGAAAAGCAACACAGATATATAAAAGGACACAGTTTAAAATATAATTCCATTTTATTGCAAAAACTCTACATTTCATTCTGACTCAATTGCATAGATATGTCTAGATGATTATTTTTTTTGTGTGAACCAATACAGGTAAAGCACCAAGTTGCTCACACAAGAGCAGAAAACCCGAGGCAAGGTATAGAAATAGTGGTATGAGTTTGATCCAATCTAAGGGGCGATCTTTCTTTCGAAATATTATTTTTTGAAAAATTGAGATATCCCCAAAATTTTAAATATTGCCATATTTTGAAATATAATTTCCATACCACACAGGCATAAGGATCCTGAGAACTTGAACTCTTTTGCATAAGAGGTGTCTACATGATTGGAGAAACATATTGAAATATCTTTCTTACAAAGCGTTATTTTGAGAAACATTTTACCAAAAGCTGTTGGTTCTGTTGTGTATAAAAATTGCATTTCAAATATTTTAATTTTTCAAATATAGCTCTTATTGGTGGATTTTGTTCTGAATTGTAAGAAAATGAGTACACTAGAGGTGCAATAGGGTCAAACAGCCAAATGTCATCAAAAACTATTTCTTAAGTTTTAGGTGATATTGTAAAAGTCTGGCAAACTTATCCAGGTATACTGGCCAACATATGATAGCTTGGAAGAGCAATTTCAAACGAGGCACTTAAAGCTAAATGGGTTAACCCATTAATGCTCACAGCGGCCAAAACTGGCCTGACAATTTTGGAGTTATTTTTCTAACAAAAGCATTTTTTAGAAAATATTTGAAGGAGAAATGTTAACCAGTGGTCAAACAACAACTCCCCTTCAAATATTTTGGGAACTTTTCCTTTATTCCAAAGTTATTTTCAAAAGTATGAAAGTAGCAGACGATACTTTCAAGAGAAACTCTGAGTGTGAATGGGTTAACTCATTCATATCTGGGACATAAAAACGGTCTGACACATGGATATATCCTAACCCTTCCAATGCGGAGGCTACTTTCGTCCAAGGCACAAGGATGCAAAGATTTTGAAAACCATCTAAACCCTGTCATGTTGGTATTCATTGGATAGCTCTTGCTGAGCACTATCAGATGAGTACCCATGTGCCAGGGTTTCAGTCATTTTTCAGGGTATTGTGCATCATTGAGAACTATCCAATGAATACCAACATGACCGGGTTTAGTTGTTTTTCAAAAATATGTGCGTCCTTGTGCTTGGGACAAAAGTTGCCTCAGCATTGGAAGGATTAATTTTGAGCCCTGCAAAGCAATTTTCCCTGTCATGTTGGTATTCATTGGATAGCTCTTGCTGAGTTCTATCAGATGGATGAGTACCCATGTGCTAGGGTTCCAGTCATTTTTCAGGGTATTGTGCATCATTGAGAACTATCCAATGAATACCAACATGACCAGGTTTAGATGTTTTTTCAAAAATATTTGTGTCCTTGTGCTTTGGAGAAAAGTAGCTTCAGCATTCATTGGAAGGATTAATTTTCGAGCCCTGCGTGGCAATTTGTCTCATGACGTATACACCCAAGTATCTTCTATAGATTAGCAATCAATTTCATACAATCATCAGATTAAAATATGAAAAACTTTCATTCGTTTACTTATTGCTAGGTAACCGATTTTACATTGATCAGTTTTCAATCAAAATAAGTTGAAACATCATAAAAATTGTTCAGAAAAAATACATATCTTCATAGAAAAGTTGGAGCACTCGGTGTGACATTTCCACTGTAAGAAATCTAATAAGTCAATTACGCCTGCTCAAAACACATTCAGTGGGTTTTCTTTAAACCTCAAAAATAGACCTTGGCCTGAAGTCTTTCAAGAAAACCTGTATTTTTTTGGCTTGAAATATATGCCACCTTTGAGATAAAAACCCTCATGCTGCTGGTGGCTAATTGGGCCAATACAAAATGATGCAAAACAGATCTAAGATATAAACCCTGTCATGCTGGTATTCATTGGATAGCTTTTGCTGAGTACTCATGTGGCAGGGGTTTTCTTTCAATTTTCAGGGTTTTTTGCACCATTTTGTATTGGCAAAATTAGCCACAACCATCGCAAGGGTAAATACATACTGTATTACTAAAAGAAGCCTAGTATTGATGAACACTGGTGCCCTCTAGTGGACACATATGTAACTAATTAATGAAGAAATTGAAAAATATCCAGCAGGATATTACAGGAAAATTATCAAATTATTTCGAGCCTCCAATATATGATTATCATGCTGGAAGGTTGAAAGGAAAGAACCTCTGGTTTTCTTCAAAAGCGCTTTTTTCCAGAAAAAAATTACATACTTCTAATATCTATATAACTACATGACACATGCACAGACTAAGAATTCAATTAAATGGTACCATATAGAATCAAATTGAAAAGTCAACATTTTCGTTAATTGAGTCGAACATTTTGGCATATCAATGTGAGTCCTAGTAAGAACGACTTTTTTAAGGCACAACAATATTCACTACCCTGAAACCAGCTTCTTCAATTCTATTGTTACCCTGGTTGCCAAATATGGTCGCAACTCTTCTACACAGCGCCGCCCTGGTGGTCAGGAGAAAAATCAACAATAATACAAGGAATATTATACACATTCATGCCTGTAGCCCCAAAATCCTACCTAACCATTTCGATAATATCTTTGTAGACAGAGAATAACCTAGTCACAAATTAGCCGCCATATGGCAGAAAAGGTGATGAATAATCGAAATTCAAAAAAAAAAAAATTTTGATTTTAAAATTGAAGGAAAAATGATCAGATATCAACCAAAAAACTCTACTTTAAATATTTTATAAGCTAATGCTTGATTACAAAGGTATTTTCCTAAGTATCATAGGTCTGGACCACACTTGTCAAGATTTTCAGTCTGACATATGATAACACCTTCAAATATCAACCAAAATACACAGTGATTAGCATACCCCGAAATGGTCTAGCATTTTTGATAGCTACAGGCATGAAATGGTTAAATATTATCCGAGATCTACTTTCCCCTCAGATTTCAAGGGAAGCAGCCGGTCCGTCGGACTGGACGAGAGTAGACCTCACGAATCTGCGCACATTATTGCTACCATGAAACTGGTAGTCATCGCCATTAGGCTTGACAGTCTATTTTCTGAAACAGACTATCAGAAAATAGTCTATTTCTTGACAGTCTATTTGACAATACCCTAATTTATATTTTCCTGTCAGTCTGTCAGTTCATTATCTGTCAGTTTATTTTCTGTCAGTCTATTTCCTGACAGTCTATTTTCTGACAGTCTATTTTCTGACAGTCTATTTTCTGACAGTCTATTTTCTGACAGTCTATTTCCTGTCAGTCTATTTTCTGTCAGTCTATTTCCTGTCAGTCTATTTTTTGACAGTCTATTTTCTGACAGTCTATTTTCTGTCAGTCTATTTTCTGACAGTCTATTCTCTGACAGTCTATTTTCTGACAGTCTATTTTCTGACAGTCTATTTTCTGTCAGTCTATTTTCTGACAGTCTATTTTCTGTCAGTCTATTTTCTGACAGTCTATTTTCTGACAGTCTATTTTCTGACAGTCTTTTTTCTGACAGTCTATTTTCTGTCAGTCTATTTTCTGACCGTCTATTTTCTGTCAGTCTATTTTCTGATAGACTATTTTCTGTCAGTCTATTTTCTGATAGACTATTTTCAGACAGACTATTTCATGATAGACTATTTCCCAGTAGTTTTTATTGAATGACTATTTATTTCCTGACATTTTTTTTCTTGACAGACTATCATCAAGCAGTCTTATTGCATACAGTATATTTCCTATATCCTATTTCTCTGTATTTACAGATGTATCAAAAACAGAACTAAGAGGTAAATAAATGTCACTAAAATATTCTACATAAAACGTATATGTATATTACATGCAAATCTTTTACCCTGAAATATGCCATTGATGCCTCTACATAATCTTCCTAACCAGTTTGTTTTGACATCTTTTGCACAGAAAACATCAAAATATATCATTAGATTCAAAATTGATAGATATCACATAAAAAAGTTCCAACTTGGTGAACTGATGAACAGTTCGGCACCATATATGGTAGTAATACAGCACCATATATGGTATCAATACCATATAAGGATATCTGTTAGTGCCATATATGTAAACAACATCAATCAAGTCAACATGCATACCATATAAGGAGAATACATCATGTATGCTTCCAAGTTATTCATTTGGTGTAAAACATCCAAAAATATTCTCTTTCTGTGTTTTTGAGCAGTGAGAAACGTGCAAATATGCAAAACTGAAAAGTGAAAAGAATCTGTAGAGGCAGCAGTGACTGGTATACATACTTTTACATACACTATATAAATGAATATGAGGCACATTATATAAAACAGCTACATTCTAGCCAATCAGAGCCCACTTTACCCTGATGCCCTGACAGATATGCAAATATCTTGAAAATAATTAAACTTAATGCAAGTTTTTTTTTCAATGCACCAAGAACAATTCCAAAACAAATATTTCAATGAAAAGTGTTTTTCAATCCAGATACTATTCTTTATCACTCTGTAATTATAAATCTCCTGAATTTATAATAGTTTATATATTCAAGGCATTCTTAAGTTCAAATATTGGAATGCCACTATCCATGTTTTAACAATCGCAGTCAAAGACCAGTGTGGTTCCTCATAAATCAGAAAAATTCTCATTCATAAATTGAAGAATAAAATTCAGTTTCAGATTTTTTGATTATCCTCACTTTTTTGCCCTAAAGAGGCTAAATTGTATTTGACCAGTTGTAAATGGTAGGGAAAACTGCAGTGCTTAGGTAAAACCACTGTCTAGCCCCAAGTGACTGGCATTTCAAAGTGAAAAAAGTAGAACCAAGGAAATTTTTTAATGAACCCGTCAGAATCAAGATATTTGGAAAATTGTCAGATCACCATGACAACCTGGGCGGTTGGGTCAAGCTCTTCTCATTCTCTCCTCCACTAAGTATAGCACCAAACATTATACATCATCATCGAGATTGGAAGCACAGAATGTGAACATTGAAAATCAAAAGCTAAAATCATTATGATTCTTACAAAACCCCTAAAAACTATGTATTTATTAGAACTATCAGGATTTGAAAAATACTTATGATGAATATTCACAATTTCGGGACGTCATATCTGTTGTATGCCGCAACTAATTGATTTTCTAGCGATTGAGGTTCATTTATCAATACGTTCATCTAGAACATTAAGGGTTTAAAAATTAGCTTTCAAAAATCCTTAAAAATGTTTCAAATCACTAAACATTATATTCAGCACACTTATCCATTCACGGCTGTACCACTTTAAACTTTTCTGCTTTGGCATTATCTTTTAGAAACCAAGCAATTTTCAGAAAATATTTGAAGGAAAATTATTGATTAAACCAAACAAACAACTCTCCCTCAAATATAAGCTGTATCTGAGCTTTACTTATAAAATATTCCCAAAATTAACATAAAACCAGACGACATAAGGCACAAATGTGTTTATGTTGAAGACATTTCAATAACTGATGATTTGTCATTAGCACATATACTACAAATTCATCATTTCTATTTTACTATACTAGAAAAGAGAAATTCATCATTTCCTCTTCATCAAACTAGAAAATAGAAATACATCGTTTCCATTTCATCACACTAGAAAACAGATATAAGGGCTAAAAATACCCATAATGCATTGCAATACCAGGGGTGAATATTTTGTCTATCTAGAAAACCCCCTAGATATCAAAAAACATTTCTCATTAATATACAAAACAGATGGAGAACACAAACTAGTCCTTGTCAATACATAAGCCATTTTATCCATTCGTACCATGAGTTCTACTTACAAATTGTCGTCTGCTAAT
>OZ012701.1:1115965-1138465 GCA_963942565.1 Maea johnstoni
AATATTTTGTAAAATAATTCCCAATTCAAAAGTTATTGTCAAAAGTATCATCGCTCCAGACAACAATTTCCGAATGAAGCCTTAAGCATTAATGGGTTAAAACACCCAGATATTTTTGTGCGGATTCTTTCAAAATGGCAATTAAAAGAAAAGCACAAATTTGAATTATTTCACATCAATATGACACCCATGACATTGCACACGGATATCATGCCTTATTTCAATAAATAAATACATTATTACGTTTGTTATCCTAAATAATATTTTGCCGTCTTCCGTGTAAAATAGGATACCCAAAAATCTCTAAATCCTAGGTAAGACACTGCTTTGCAATCTGTATGCATTCATTCATTTTTATGACAAGTGTAATCTAGAAGTGACAAGTGATAATATCTACATGGTCTTAGCCAGCAGGGCGTCTGGGTGTCTTTTTGGACACCCAACCCCTTAAAAAGAACCCCTCAGGACACCCAAATATTTTTGTGTGGAATTTCTAAAAATCTCAATCTCAAGCTTATAATTGAATTTTTTCATCTCCTTATAATTCCCATGACATTGTTTAATGAGATCATGCCTTATGTTGATGAAGTTATACATGTTTATGGTTGAAATATGAGTATATTGGGATCCCCCTTAAAAATTTGGACGCCCAAAAATTTTACAACTGCCAATTTTAGGCACCCAGTTTCTAAATCCTGGCTAAGACACTGAATATCTATGCAAATAATTTTAGAAAACAACTTGAATTCACTAACTATTTGCAGCAGAGAAGTAGGTTGAGGCAGGGTCTTTAATAAGCCAGGATTTTTAAATGCCAGTTGAAAAAAATTTTGCCCGTCCAGATTTAGCTAGTACCATGTTCAAGAAAATGTTTTGTTAGGAACATATTTGGATTTTACCCCAAAGAAGTCATAATTGAAATTTCCTGAGTTGGGGACTGATAAACGTTTCAACTGCAATCTCAGGGCATAAATGGGTTATACAGTATTGTTTAGTTTTCAGGATATACATCCCAGTCCATAGCAACCACCTACCTGTGTTTGTTGTGGCAACCGTTGTCGTGGAGATATAGGATAGATTGTTGTCATCAGTTTTACAGCTAGTCTTCATGCTATCTCCAAGGTAACCACCACCATCTAAAGAGAAAAGTTGACATCTTAAATACAGAATACTGCTGAAAAAGTCTTTTAGCTGGACCCGGAAAAATTTACTGAAATGCACAATTTAAGAATTTGCCAAATCTACTTATACCAATTGGCAATTGCTATGATCTGTTAAATTACATAAATTCAGATTCATAGATATCTAGACATTTCTTAATACAGGCACAAACATAATTCTTGAACTAACTTACCATGTCAGGCAAGCAGCTATTTTTACTCAGCATGCAACATAATCACTGGCCCCATCGCAAGTTGCAAGTTAATTCGGCAAAAGCGGCAATGGGGCAAGCTGCACAAGACCCTGACTTGCCCTGCTCAGCAAGTAATATTTGGGCAAAGTCCAATCTCACCCTTGTTTAAGAGAGTGGCGGGGCAAATGAAAGTGCAAGAAGGGCAAGTCAACATTAGGGGGAGCTTGTCCTGCTCAAAAAATAATGTTTTGCAACTTATGTTGCACCCTATTACTTGCCCGACATAATTTTTGACTTGCCAGAAATAAGTTACAACTTATGCTAGAAATGCATGTATTGTTTATCATGGATTTAATGATTTGAAAACATTTTCTTCTGTTTTGAAATATTGTTTGCATATTTTGTATTATTGGCTAAAATTTAGAACCAGATTGTTTGTGTTTGACAATCGTATAGAATTTTGGTCAATCATAATCATGTCACATTTCAGAATGAATCTTGATTCGAGCACAACATTGTAAATTTCTAACAACCAATTGCCGAATTTTTGAGCTATGTAGAGGGTCTTTAACCCATTAATGCTTAAGGCTTCATTCGGAAATTGTCGTCTGGAGCGATGATACTTTTAACAATAACTTTTGAATTGGAAATTATTTTACAAAATATCTGAAGGAGAGTTGTTGGTAACGTTCTGATCAACATTTCTCCTTCAAATATTTTGCCAATTGTGCTAAAATCTGAAAGTTTTCTTCAAAATTGTCAGGCTGGTTTTGGCCGCTGTGAGTATTAATGGGTTAAGTATAGAGAGCCAGATTCTGCTTTAAATGAATTCTACAGATCTATCACCTTGCAGGCTTGCATGCATGGTTCTCTAGTTTATGTTACCACAATGTTGGCACAAACGCATAGAGGCCTATGTGCATGTGTGCCATTATTATGAAACCACAAGTATGTAAGTGTGTGTGTGTGACTGTGTGTGTTTGATTGCAATAAATATGATCAGGGACTTAGCTAGGATATAGAAACTGGGTGCCTAAAATTGGCAGTCGTTAAATTTTTGGGCGTCCAAATTTTTAGGGGGTACCACAATATTCTCAGATTTCAACCATAAACATGTATAAATTTATCAAAATAAGGCATGATATCCTTATAGAATGTCATGGGAATTACATGGAGATGAAAAAAGTCAAATTATATGCTTGAGATTGACATTTTTAGAAATTCCTCACAAAAAATTTGGGTGTCCTGAGGGGTGCTTTTTAAGGGTTTGGGTGTCCAAAAAGACACCCAGACGCCCTGCTGGCTAAGACCATGAAAATGATGTTAGCGAGCGGAAAGTCTTAGCCAGCAGGGCATTATTTGGATATCCCTCAGAAAAGCCAAATTATTTTTGTGAGGTATTTCTCCAATTGTCAATCTAAAACATTAAATTGAATCATTTAATCTCCATATAATTCCCATGACATTGTATAAGTATATTAGGCCTTATTTTGATAAATTTTAACATGATTGGGGTTTTAATCTGAGTATATTGTGATCTTTCTTGAAAAGTAAGACACCCAAAAATGTAACAATTGCAATTTTGGCCACCCTGGTTGTAAATCCTGACTTTGACCTTGGCGATGGACAAGCGTTCCTTGCTCACTAATTCATTTCAAAACACCATAACGCTTAGTGTTCGGAATCGGTCACAATTTTCAAGATCAATCATCGGTCCATGTGAACGACCGATGATCGATTAATAATCAAAGTTGTATATGGGCAGTTTTCCTTTGGTAGTCTTGGCTTGTTCAATGGTTCTTGGCTCCATTTTTGTAAAGAAGCTAATCTAACTCTCTTTAAATATCCCTTGAACCCTTTAGTTTTACTTGTTACAGCACTGCTTGATATTAATTAAGATTTTTGCAGGCTTTAGTGGAGTCTCTTAATTGATCAATAGGCTATTTCTAGATACAATTTATTTTTTCAAAATAATCAAAATAATCGATCTTATAAAATTGCAATCGATCATCAAAATCAGAGGTTGAATGAGCGATTAATCTGCATGTCCGATTAATCGGACAATCCCTAATAACGCTCACTACAGTAACGATAAAGAAGCATCGGTAAATTGCAAAACAAACATCATCCCTACTAAAGGAAACATAAAAGATGTACATAAGATAAAAATCATGAAATAAAACTTTATTCCAGGAAAAAAGTCCCACCTTTGTCAGGAGGTAGTTTTCGTGTGAAGAAGGTGACGAGAGTATCATGTGACGTGGTGACGGTGAGGCTGCCGTGGATTCCCAGCTGGCCATCATTGTGGGGGACGTGCTGTCGGCAAAGCTGTAGGATCGTCTCCGCCAGACAATCAGGAAAACCCGATAACTCCATCTCCGACACGCACTGAAAAAACACACGAGTGATTGAAACATTATTTTATGATGCACATACATATTTGGCATCTCCTAAGAGATTGAAATTCATCAAAAATATTCGGTGATAAACATTATTAGTATACTTTAGTTATAATCATCTCTGCTGGGTGATCAGGAAAACCTGATAACTCCATCTCCGACACGCACTGAAAAAACACATGAGTGATTAAAATATCATAATTCTATGAAACACACTCATATCATTGGGTCTTCCTCAAAATATTTTTTGGATTAGAAATCGTCTGGTCATGATGATTGATTATAACTAAGTTCAGTTATAATCATCTCTGCTAGGTGATCAGGAAGACTCGATAACTCCATCTCCGACACGCACTGAAAAAAGGAATTTTGATTTTTCGTCACTTATTCTGCTGATGTGCAACAAGCCATTTAGAAATTGTAACCAGCCCTGTTGGATCTTTGGAATTTCTGTTTGTGTCACTTTCTGCCGCTAAGACCATGATTGAAATCTAATCTAATGATATGTACACTTATATTTGGTTACAGTACATAGTTACAATCATCTAGATGATCAGGAGGCAGGGTCTTAGCCGATATTTGGAAACAGGGTGTCCAAATAGAGGTTTCATAGACTTTTGCGTGTCCAAAGTGTGGTACAAAAAACATACTACTAATAAGATAGACCCTATACCTTTACAGATTTTGCTTTTTTAGGCCAGATACTGCTTTGTGTGTCTTACAAAAGTGACACTACAGCTTCTTCATCTTCTATCTTCTAAGAAAAGTCATCTTCAGCAAATTCTGACATAATCTTTTGTGTGTCCAAACTGTCAAAAAACAGTGTTCTGCGCAGGCATGGGGTCAATTACTTTTGAAAGTAATATATTACAATTACAATTACTTTGTATTGGCCCTATTACAATTACAATTACAATTACTTTTGAAAATCACCATCCCTATTACAATTACTTATTACTTTTCTTGCTACGGTGAATGTGACCCCTTCTCAAAAGGTCATAACTTTTCTTTTATTCAGTATGAGTATTTTTTATAACAGCTGTTTGATACTTCTTAATGTGTGTAATATGCTGATAGTTCTAAATTGAAGAGTTTAATGTAGATAAACACATATCAAAAATAGAGAGCGGTTCCCTACCTGGAAAACTGGGGACCTGACATATTTCTATAATCCCACAAAGATTACTGACCCCAGTAATGATAAATATTTTGTCTACCATACACAAGGTGGACACTGCTTTGTTTAAATACCTCGTTGACAAGAAAATATGTTTACTTTACGCAGGATTTCATCTAATAAAGGGTTCATCTGAATCATCTGAATGAATGATTAATGAAGGCAAACATGGGTGTCCTAGTATTTAAGTCCTGGAGCAAAGACTAATGCACAAATCCCCCAGTAATTCAGTATAGAACAAATGTGCACCTCGCATTCACAAAATGATTGAGAAAATGTTCCACCTAAGGAGGTCTGCTATGCATTTGACAATAAGATCTCATATGTGTAGCTTGAGGCAGGCCTTTTGAAAACCTAAAGCCTACAGAGGTGTTTAAATTAAAGAGATATTGAAAAGTACCAAACCCACAATACTTTATACAGTATAATCTGCTAAACAACTAGCTCACCCATCCAAAAAGCCTTTCAAATGAGCATAACATTTGGTCTCCTTGAGTTCAGAGTATGCTCAAAAATCCTCATGTACATGCATGTGGAGGTGAGGATTAACAGTGTCCATGGCTACAGGAAGTTATAATTGCAATTTTAATCACCTGGGGTTTCATCGACCTAGATCATTCATGGAAATGATACCCCTAAGTCTTGAAGTCTACCAGTTCCAACTGGAAATCCACATTTAATTATTCATATCTCATAATAACTATTTGTCACATACATATAGTCAGAAATAAACTGTAATGTATGTTGAGCAAGTTGTTTGTACATAGGAGACTATCTAGTCATTTAAGTATTAAATGACACAGTATGACAATGGGATCATTGCAAAGTCACCATGATTAGAGCACAACTCCTGAACTGTGCCTAATGATTTTTGATCATTTTGTTTAAAAGGTGAATATGAAGGCTATGAAACAGCTTTCAGGTAACTTTTATAATTTCGAGGATAACTATTCTGAGAAATAACTGATACATTTTGGGAATGTCTTAAGGGGGGATTTTTGAGGGTTAGAGTGTCCACATAACTCCTCTCACACCCTGCTGTCTTAAACCCTGTGGGCAAGGCATCCATACTTATCCTATGAGAGGAATTGAGAATAAGGATGGACAGCTTATCTCAGCTGAGCCTTGTAGTTCTCATTGGGGATTCTACAGCTCTTTGCACTCAGTTCCATTGTACTCCCTAAAGGCAGCTATTCTTATCTTTATCAAATTGCAATTAAATCAACTTCCTTTGGCCTCTGACCTAGATTGAAGTACCTAGACCTTGGCAGTAAGACAACATTACCCTTTAGGAGATGCAGTGAATAAACTCTTCTGCCATTCAGATGATTTACTAAACCTTTTCACAGACTTGTTACTGAAATCAATCCTTCACTTCAAATTCAAGCTATTTGAGACAAGGAGTGACAATCCTGTATCTGTATGGATAGGACTTTGGAGTCATATGGAAAAGTGACTTGTTTACTGTACAGTTGATTTTTTGGTCATAAATGGGGAAAGTAATAGAAAAGTAATAGAAAATTACTTATTACTTTTGGGGTCAGGCTATTACAATTACTTATTACTTGAAGATTTTGACTATCTATTACTTATTACAGGCTATTACTTTTAAAATCGTTCTATTACCTATTACTTTTCTATTACCTATTACTTATTACCCCATGTCTGGTTCTGCGTGTCCAAATGACACGCTGGACGCATTACGGCTAAGCCCCTGGTTACAGTACATAGTTACACTCATCTAGATGATCAGGAGGAACTCCACCTCTGCTCTCTGGGTCTTAGCTAGGATTTCCTGAGTACTTACTCCTTAAAATGTCAACCAGTGTCTTAGCCAGGAGTTAGAAACTGGGTGCCTAAAATTGGCAGTTGTAAAATTTTTGGGGCGTCCAAATTTTTAAGGGGGATCACAATATACTCATATTTCAACCATAAACATTTATAAATTCATCGAAATAAGGCATGATATCATTAAACAATGTCAATGGAATTATAAGGAGAATGAAAAAATTAAATTGTAAGCTTGAGATTGAGATTTTTAGAAATTCCACACTAAAACAATTGGGTGTCCTTGGGGGTTCTTTTTAAGGGTTTGTGTGTCCAAAAAGGCACCCAGACACCCTGCTGGCTAAGACCATGATGTCAAGCATTTGATTGAAATAATTCACTCACCTCAATATAACTCCCATAGAAGGATATCAATTAATTTGTAAGGATATTACACGCCTCATTTTCATATTTATAAGTCTACATGTATGTTTATGGTTGTAATCTAAGTGTACATAGTGGTCTCCCTCGGAAATTAGTACGCCCCCAAAATTTTGCCAATTTTGGACACCCAGTTTCTAAATCCTTACATGATCAGCAGCGCTCGACAAATTGCATGTAGTCCAACTCCTGGGAGATCAAATCTCCAAAAACGGCTCTGTCGCATGGTCTTAGCCAGCAGGGCGTCTGGGTGCCTTTCTGGACACCCAAACCCTTAAAAAGAACCCCTCAGGACACCCAAATATTTTTGTGAGGAATTTCTAAAAATCTCAATATCAAGGTTGTAATTGAATTTTTTTTTCATCTCCTTATAATTCCAATGACATTGTTTAATAATATCATGCATTATTTTGATGAATTTATACATGTACTTATGGTTGAAATATGAGTATATTGTGATCCCATCTTAAAAATTTGGACACCCCAAAATTTTACAAAGTTCTGTCAATTTTAGGCACCCAGTTTCTAAATCCTGGCTAAGACACTGAAGTCTGTTGGGTGACCTAAACTTGGAATCAGGTAGTCCCATTGCACTATCTGAATCCTGGGGAAGAGTCCCGCTGAAACGCTACAAAATTGTAGCTTGAAAAAAATAGCAGGGCTACGTAAAATGCTGGCTGGACTACCAGATTTTGGGTTCAGGTAGCCCAGCCAGACTACCTGGTCCTTCTGGGGACTGTCAAGCCCTGATTAGAAGGGTAGATAGGGGTCTTATGACTTGCAATTTAACCTTTGACTTCAAGGAGGAATGATAACTAAATGGAAGCCATCAGTATATCTGAGGGTCTGGCTTCCCCTGTACACACTTAATAATATTTACTCAAGGATTAACCCCTTCATGTCTGGAGTTTTCCTTGACAAGGGTCGTCTGACTTATAATCAGGGACCTAGCCAGGACCCGTCCTACCTGTCTTTTGGACAGGTAGTTTCCTAAAAACATCCTGTTTGGATAGGCAAAAATTTCTCTGATGATTTTTCAAAATTGACTTTTGGGGTGGAATAACCAAATATTTTCCTAACTAACCATCTTTTAGGACATAGCTGAAGTATAAATTGCTCTTTCTGACACACTAGGCTATTAAATGTATCTGGTATAAGGATTTGAAGTAAATAAGGAGCTAAATCTGGACGGGCAGATATTTTGAAATTGCTGTTTCGGACAGACATTTTTGAAATCCTGGCTAAGACCCTGCTTATAATACTTTTGAAAACAGATTTCGAAATAATCACAAATCTTAAAATTATTCGAACATTTCTCCAGCCTTCACATATTTTCAAGGTAGATAAATATTTGCGACCGCTCTGGTGACGTACAGGGAAGCAGGGACTTAGCCAGGATTTAGAAACTGGGTGCCTAAAATTGGCAATTGTTTAATTTTTGGGCGTCCAAATTTTTAGGGGGTACCACAATATTCTCAGATTTCAACCATAAACATACATAAATTTATCAAAATAAGGCATGATATCCTTATGGAATGTCATGAGAATTACATGGAGATGAAAAAAGTCAAATTATATGCACAAGATTGACATTTTAAGAAATTCCTCACAAAAAAATTGGGTGTCCTGAGGGGTGCTTTTTTAGGGTTTGGGTGTCCAAAAAGACACCCAGACGCCCTGCTGGCTAAGACCATGCAGGGAAGCTAGCCCTTCCTTACATCCAGGATCTTAGCCAAGATTTCAAAAACATCTGTCCAAAACAGCTATTCCAAAATTTCTGCCCGTCCAGATTTAGCTACTTATCTACTTCAAATCCTTATACCAGCTACATTTAATACCCTAGTGTGTCAAAAAGGGAAATTTACACTTCAGTTATGTCCCAGAAGATGGTATGTTAAGAAAATATGTGTTTATTACCTCCCAAAAGTCAAAATAGAAAAATTTTCATAGAAATGTTTGCCTGTCCAAACAGGAGGTTTTTAGGAAACTACCTGTCCAAAAGACAGACAGGACAGGTCCTTGCTAAGTCCCTGCCTTCCTGTCTGGAGTTCTCCTTTCAAGATGAGGGTCGTCAGACTTATGATACTTTTGAAAACAGATTTCGAAATAATCACAAATCGTAAAATTATTCGAACATTTTTTCATCTTCAAATATATTCAAGGTAGATAAATATCAATTGGCGATCGCTCTGGTGTGTGGGCTCACCCCATCACAGGGAAGCTAGCACTTCCTTGCGTCTCTACCTGTGTCCCCCAACCTAGGGGTGGTGCCTTACTACTAGTGTTGTAACGATCAATCGCCAAGTCGAGCAATCGATCAATCGACCGGCTAAATGGACAATCGATTTTTCACGATTATTGCTTGTCCACTTCTGTGTGGCCATGTGCGGCACATGGCCACATACGAGCACAACAAAACAGTCAAACAAAGAAGTTAAACTAAACCGCTCATATCTTCTGCACCATTCTTGACTCTTGAACTTCTTCCTGATGTTTCCTAACACCAGTACTGTGCAGTTCTGGTGTTAGGAAACATCAGGCAATTTGGGGAAGAAATAATCATTCAAAGTCGATTAATCGTTGGCGAATTTGAACGATTAATTGATCCTAATTTTTTCAATGCTTCCCATCACTACTTACTACCCATCCCCTTGTTTAGTGGTTAGGTATTGGTAGGTATTTAACCCTTCTCACATAAACCAACTTTCTTCCTCGTCCCCCAAGCATTTATTCCATCGCATGATCATGGTCTTAGCCGATATTTGAAAACAGGGTGTCCAAATAGAGGTTTCATAGACTTTTGCGTATCCAAAGTGTGGTACAAAGTACGTACTAGTACTAGTTAATAAAATAAACCCTATATATTTACAGATTTTGCTTTTTTAGGCCAGGAACTGCTTTGTGTGTTTCATAAAAGTGACACTACAGCTTCTATCTTCTAAGAAAAGTCACCATCAGCAAATTCTGACATAAATTTTTGGGTGTCCAAACTGTCAAAAAACAGTGTTCTGGGTACAGGTCCAGATGACACACTGGACGCATAGGCGGCTAAGCCCCTGCGCCAAGGACTTAGCCAGGACCCGTCCTACCTGTCTTTTGGACAGGTAGTTTCTCAAAAACCTCCTGTTTGGACAGGCAAGATTTTCTATGATGATTTTTCAAGTTTGACTTTTGGGGTGTAATAACCAAATATTTTCCTAACAAACCATCTTCTAGGACATAGCTGAAGTGTAAACTGACCTTTTTGACACACTTAGCTATTAAATGTAGCTGATATAAGTATTTGAAATAGATAAGTAGCTCTATCTGGACGGGCAGAAATTTGGAAATTGCTATTTTGGACAGGCATTTTTGAAATCCTGGCTTAGACCCTGCCCTGCGCATGATTCATGATCAGTGTTCATGATGATTAAGACTTCATTTGAACAGACCGGTATTTATTAGAAGTAGGACCCTTTCCAGTTTAACATACTTTGTTAGGTTATAGTTATTAGAGCTGCACTCACGAAGGAAGATCAACTCATGAGCTCACCACCTATTTGATTCGTGAGCTCACGGACGTTCTGATTTTCTAAAAAGATATCTATTTTCCAGCCCAGCTCTTAAGAAATGAATATTTATTGGCAGACATTAATTAACATTGCCATGTTTATTTAATTTCAAAACGTGCTGACGAGGTACAAAGGTCAGTTTAACACTCAACACTGCTTGAATGTATGTACATTGCATATTGTAAAGAAGACATGACAGCGATAAGCAGTTATGTATGTTGATATTGTGTGTTATGTGTCCTGTGTTACGTTCGTGTTCCGAACATCGACAAGCTAACAATTTAAACATTTCAGTTCAAGCTCGACGAGTTTGCTCCAGGGCTCAATCCACTCGAGTTTGTGAGTGCTGAGTGCAGCTCTAATAGTTATACACATGGAAAAATTGCAAAGTGATTATAAACAGTAAAACTGCTTTGCTAGAGAGATAACAAATTATGCAGTCATTTTTTAAACGAGTATTTAAAGTCTTGAAAAGAGACTGATAATTTCATAACAACAAAGTGCTCTCAGTTTCATCCCTACATCTGTTCATGTCCAGGGTCTGACACTTAGATTTAAGGCTAGGGGCCCGAAAAGGAATTTTGATAAAAATCGATGGTCAAACACACGATTTCTGGTTATTAAACATACTATTTTGGGCCCCTAGTCTTAAAAATCTAGGGGCCCACAGCAAAATCTAGGGGCATATGCCCCTGGGCCCCTGGGAAAGTCGAACCCTGATGTCATTAAAGACCAAAATACCACATGTAAGCAGATCTATCAAGAATTTCAAACTGTTTTCAACTTATCTTTTCAACTTCCTAACTTTTAGTGTACATACATTATCCTGTATCTGGTTAGAATTTTATTGCATAGCAGTTAATGACTCTACATCTAGTCACGGATATATATGATTTTTCTGTACGCCAAATGCCATGTAATACACATCGTACTAGACCAAATAAAATCAAATATCTAACACACTGATTTCAGTTCAGCTGCAAAGGGGGGTGGGGGGGTATCATCTTAACATAACTTTACTGCAGTGTTGAAAAGTACGTCAGTCATTTCAGGCTCAGCTAGCAGCTAAATATTCCTGTCCACGGTCGGAGAAAGATCATCACGAGTTCTGATTCTTAAAAAGAACCCCCACCCCCCCTTCCCTCCCTCTGAAATGTGAAAATTAATCCCATATGATGCTGTAGTGTGCACACACAACTGGGCGATATCGAAGTGAGGATTTTAAAACTCCATTTTCTGGCCATTTGAGGCACGAAAATGCAGCGATCGGATGGCAACATTGTTCCTGACATCTCCAAATCAATACAGAATGGCGTATTTAAAGCTGTAAAATAAATTTGATGAAGTTTTACTTACTTTGAAAACACTCTACCACCAGCCCCCTTTCTTCATTAAATAGGTCAAACTTTCCGACTGGCGCCCGATGATTTATTTGAACCCGTTCTGCAGGCAATGCTCGAGGTGTACGGTTTCATATGGTTCGGATAAGTGCCGCCAGTCGGCGCCACTACAGTATCACTTGAGATACCAGTAAGCATGTTGTTGAAACTATTTGACTCATGTGTAGCACCCATTCTCTTATATGGAGCTGAAACTTGAGGATTTGATAATATGGATGTTTTAGAAAATGTACACACCAGATTCTGTAAAATAATAACAAAAAGAGTAAATATTGTCATAATTCTTTTATTTATGGTGAACTTGGGCGATCCCTCTGCAAAATACAGCCACAATTAGAGATCTTATTTACTGCAGAGAAATACATCCCCTTGATCCGCAACCCCATAGGTACTGCATGCTAGCCTCTACGGCATCTGCGCCTCGGGTTACGCGTTGTAGCCTGGGGTTGTATTGGTCACGTGATCTGTGCAGTAAGCATACACTGGCTGGCTGGGGGATGTTATCCTATCTAGGTCAGATAGTGAGAGGCAGCAGTTTCTGCAGAAATGGTTTAGCAGAATTTCAGAGGACGAAACCTTCTCAACATACAAAATTTATAAAGATATTCATGAATTCGAAGAATACATAGATATATTGCCAGAGTACCTTAAATACTGTTAATCGAAGGTCAAATTTATCAATACCAAGGCAAGAGCGCATCTGCACTAAGTGCAGAAAGAGAATTTTGGGTGATGAATTTCACTTCCTATTTGAATGTGGTGGTATTGAGAAGCTTAGAATATCCATTGTACCAACATATTATAGAACTATATGCAGCACTTTGAAAATAAGTCAATTATTAAATACAAATGATAGAAAATTGCTAATTAAGGTTGCCAAATTTGTTCACTTTGGCATGAAGGAATACACATCTCTTCCAGATGTTGTGAGTGAAGAAAATAATGTTGATTTAAACTGTTTGTATGTCTAATTATGACAGTATAGTGTTGACACACATAACTTTTATAGGTGTATACTGTATATATGTATATTTCTACAATTATGACAACAATGTAGATGTATATATATGTTGATTTTTCTAATGAAATTATTGTATTTCCTCTATGTACCGCAAAAGGCGGTGATAGAGTAATAGAGTTCGTAATTGTATTCGTACTCCTATTCATTTGCAGCTCATACGGGGTTTCTGGGGCCTGCACCATCCGTCGTACTCTCTTGCCTACTGAAAAAAAAAACTTTCTGCGTTTGCAAATAGACATATTTTATCAAACATTACTAGTGTGGGTTTAGATAGAAACAACGTCTTGTAGACGAGCAATTTCTAAAGCTACTGTATTTTATCATATCCTAATGTACTTACTTTCGTTATTTTCATGCTCAGTTATGTTACTTTTCTGAATATTCTTACAAAACTCTATATTGTATGTATTCGAGTAAAATATCACGTCTCTTCACCATCATGTTTTGATGAATGACACCCAGAGAACGTATTAATATAATCTTTAGGTATACAGAAATGTGGAATTTACCTCTTAAGATGATTAATGGTGCTTAAATGAATACTAGTATACATTTTTGATATGGCTCTCCCCACGCTTGCCTTTTATTTGTCTTCCGCGCACTTTACTGACAAGCTATATCATTGTCTGAGTAGAGTTAGTTACTAGGAAGCCTATCTTACCGTAATCAGGCAGGTAAATGGACCCCTCCCTGCATATGGTTCACTTTTGTTTTTGTTGGATATTTTTGTTTTGTTTGTTTGTTTAATCTAAGCAGGCTATCAAGATGCTGCATGTGTCTGTATTATGATTGACACTAGTCTGATAGGTCCTTCTTGGTGTTCTTTAACATGTTATATTTAACTAACTGTTTGAGTTATATTCTCTCAGCCCTTCAGGCTATAGTGTTCTGGGTATTGCACAACTCATGTAGGAGATAAGGCTGTGTTTGATTTCGTTCACCTTATTTTGTACTTTATTTCCAACAGTATTATTATTATTATTATCATTTATTGTATTGTATTTTATGCTATTGCATGGTCAATAAATATACATACATTTGACTATTCAGCCCACACTGTATACATTGCCAGAAAGGTCCTACACTGAGGAATGTATTATTCAACGTATATAAGCTTGGATGGAAAAAAGAATGGACGAGTAGCGTGAGACCAATAACAATATGCCCTATAGTTAATTGCTGGACTCATGCCAGGAATACCAGATACGCCACCAGCGCGAGGTCACGTGGGATCAAGGACCAATCAGGGCTCTCGTATCGATTACATTACTGAGAATCCTTATCGCCACCATCAGCAGGGGATGCGCAGAGCACCAATTTTTGGCCTACTAGCGGCTATGTGTTGACACTAGTGGAGGCTAGCATGTTCAGGTTGACCGGCTGGTTTCGAATCCACGTGTGTTTATTCATCTAAGATATAATTAAGTAGGTTCCTGTAGGCTTAAATATTTTAGAGTTTAAGATTTTACGACACTTCTAGATGTGTCTATAGTATAATTTTCCTGAAACTTTGTATGAGTAAAGAACAAAGCACAAAACAAAAAAAAACAACTTTTATTCATTCGATCATCGACGTTGATTTTGTCACAGATTGTTGAAAAAAAATGCAATTCAAATCATAAACATCTCACTCTCCTTCAATTGGCTTCTTTCTTTGTTAAATTCATCCCTGCTTGAAATACTGTTCTGCCATGCATGTTGAAATGATGGTTTGCTGTTATTTAGAAAGTATGGGGTAAAATCAAGTTTTCAAACCCAATATTGGTATTAGTTGCATGGAATTGCTTGATGTACCTACCTCGCTGCTCAGATGACCAAACACAAGTGAATTCGAAACCAGCCGGTCAACCTGAACATGCTAGCCTCAACCAGTGCCAACTAATAGCCGCTAATAGGCCAAAATTGGTGCTCTGGACACCCCCAGCTGGTGGTGGAGATATAAGGTTTCTCGGAAATGTAATCGATGCGAGAGCCCTGATTAGTCCTTGTTCCCACGTGACCTCGCGCTGATGCCTTATCTGGTACTCCTGGCATGAGTCCAGCATCTCACTATAGCGCATATAGTAATTGGTCTCTCGCTACATATCCATTATTTTCTTCATCCAATGTATAATAGAGTCACGTTGGGGAAGGGTAGACTTTCTGGACTCTATCTAATTAAAGATGAAAATAGAGAAGACAGTGATAAGAACGGAAAGACATATAGGTACACATATAGCGAACTACTAGAACAACACACACAAAGAATATCGTGCAAAATCGAACGCGATACAGAAGTTAATACAACACATTATCAAATAATGAGCATTTTAAATTTCATAAATCACATACGCAAGAAATACAGATGAAACAAAAACACACGAGAAACATACACGCGCAGGCGAATTACGGCATATCCGAAATCGTAGTACTAGTATTCGTCATTTAATTCACAAGCCAGTAAGGCTGAGTATCCTATAGCTACATGAATAGACTACTTAGGCTCCTAGTCCCTAAAAAGTTGACATTTCCTTCTGAGTTGACCAACCGGTATGGTGACCGGAAGTACCAGTAATGGTAGAAAGACGGCAACACTTGGTCCTCGTCCTATCTCTAGACAGTTTAGGTCATACTCAAACTGAGCCCTGGTGGGACAAATGTGAACTAATTTGGCCACTCTGGCCACCTTAACCACTTGGTAACAGAAAACTTGGCAAATAGAAAAAAAAACATGTGGCACTGAACTTAGAAGTCCAGGCTACTACATTGTACACGCAGTAAAGGGATCTGAAGTGTGTCACTCCGTGTGGTGGTGATAGCACTAAACCCCGAAATACATGCCAGCTTATATGAACGAAAATACTTTTAAAGGTTTCAATCTGATTATAAAGACCCAATCCAATTAGGTCCCACTAGGCAGAAATAGTGTGTATTTCAGTAACCCATTTCCTCCCCAGACATCCTGCAGGTGCCCGGATGTACTCATCCCTGTGGGCATGGCATTATTAGCTTCTATTCATACCAGTACAGTGTGCAAACTCTGGGTTTCTGCTACCAGTTCCCAGCTTTTGGTAGCCTAGAAATCTAGGCTGTCATATGTATTTTCTGTTATTTTTTTCTGCTACCTAGCACCAATTATTCTAGGTGGCCATAGTGGTCCATTTAGTTTACACTTATCTCACCAGGATTCAAGTTGAAAACCTCTAGAGATAGGAGGAGCAGGTGGTGCCATCTATCTACATACCTGGTACTACATCACACTGCTTGGTCAGCACAGAAGGGAATGTCAACATTTAAGGGACTAGGAACCTAGTCTAAGCTTTTGGCTGAGATGAATGGACCTCCAGAAGCTGATGATGATAGTACAATCATTATAGTGAGTCCATATGTTGCCTTTGGCTGTACTAATACATATTGAGTAGTAGTAGTACTTTTATTTGCTGTAATATACATTACAAAATAGTACTTTACGCTTTAGTAATGCAAAAAAAAAATGTAATACATACTATGTTCTGTTAAGAAATAACAAACAAAAATAACAAAATTTCACGTTTGGTAGAAGTGACAGAGTGTGCTACATCTATATCTATGGAAGCGGCGTTAACTTTCACAGGAGCCGACCAGTTGATGTTGCTGGGCTGACTGTTGAATCATGGTATCTCCCTCTCTGTAGCAGAGTTCCATACATTTTCCAGATTTCGAAAGTCGAAGTAACATTACCTAATTTGTACAGAACGTACAGCATACAGAAAAACGCATCTTTCCTACAAGGGCGTTTTCTATATAATTGATATTTGGTATAGCGCCCTTTCCACCTATAATGTCCAATGGCGTCTTAAAGAATAGTCAGTGGAAAGATGTTTATGGTTCTTATAGTCACTAAATAAACTCCTTTCGAAATGGCAATGTTTCAGCCGGTCTTGTTTCTATCTTAGGCCACTCCAATTTATTTACTTGTCTTACGAGCTCTGGAGGCAGGAAATGAGCCATTTTGGAATAACAAAAAAGTTGAAAAATGTGTCTTTTTTATTTATTTTATTATTTTAGAGTCTGCTGACTAGGACTGGTAGCGATATGTTTCTACCAGCCTATTCTCAAACCAAATAAAATCAATCAATCAATTAATCCCTGTAACCTGAAGGGTGGGAGATATACATCCACAAGTCTGAGGCTCTACTACAGCATTGATAACTTCCTGTAGTTGATTAAATCACCCTTACAATGCATATTCTTAAAACTTGCACTTTTTTTTGGAGTCTGACAGAAAATTTCAAAACCACTTTCGTCCGTAAGACACCAAAGTTGACTTTTTTTCTTTTTTATTAGAGTCTGACGAGCTTTTTTCCAAAAAAAGCTCGTCAGACAAGTAATTAAATTGCAGTGGCCTTTAAGGCTTAGATGAAGAAAAGAATGGAAATGTAGCGAAGGACCAATTACTACATGCGCTACGGTGACTAAGGTCTGGACATGCCAGACGTCCCTGATCTGGCATCAGCGTGAGGTCACGTGGTAACAAGGACAGATTAGGGCTCCCGTATCAATTACATCACGGAGAAATATGTACGCCAGCATGCGCAGAGGGTGATTTGTGGGCTATTAATTGAGGCTAGCCTGTTAAATTCAGGTTGACCGGCTGGTTTCATATCCACTCGTTTTTATTTATCTAAGTTTATACCAGATAACCGTGGGATTTTGGCACCTAGCAGAGCTTCTACCATCCCTTTACATTGCACCATTCAAAACTGGACAGAACACGGAAGTGTTTGGTTTGGTCAACTTTATAAATAAACTGGTAAGCCCTTTGTTGGGTCCACTGATCATGTTAAATGAAGGTATACCATAGCTGTCAGCGGTCAACTGGAAGAACTAATGCTCCAGACACGGAGTAGCTACATGTACGGAGATGTATCTCAACAACGGAGGACGAATGGCCATTATCATTGAAACTGCTTCTGCTATTACACCTGCTGCTGCTGATTCTGCTGCTACTCCAATGGCTACTACTACTACTACTACAACTACTACTACTACTACTACTACTACTACTACTACTACTACTACTACTACTACTACTACTACTACTACTACTTATGATAATAATAATAATAATAATAATAATAATAATAATAATAATAATAATAATAATAATGAAGATGATGATGATGATGATGATGATGATAATAATAATACTAATAATAATGATAATAATAATACTAATGATAATAATAATGATAATAATAATATAATGGTAATAATAATAACAATAGTAATAGTGATACTTAGTATTGGCTTCATTGATTAACAGTTCCCTCAAATATAGAGGGGCACACCATTGCATGCATTTAAAAGTCAAACGCAGAATCTCGAAATGAATCCTTTTTCTGATGGGCAGACAGTGAAGATCTCTAAGAATTATTGTAATGTGATCATACCTTTTGGAGCAACAACTATTTCGGATGTCCTCGCACGTTTTGAAGGTTCTATCACAGGCTGATGCGACAGGTGGCGCCACCTCAGTTATTTCTAAATCAGATGATGAACTGCCGCAGGGACTTATCCAGCCACGAGTCAGGGAGTCATTTTGACTCCCAAACACAAGATTTTGGGCAAAACGACACCCAGTTGTATCTGATAAGATTTTCTGTATCTGTTGAGACCAAGGAAGCTTAAGCTTTTTCACTCACAGAAGACAATAGATACATTAATTGATGTAGAGAAGAATGCATTGTGTTACTGTGTCAATATATAAGGTTGGTATGGTCATTCTTGTGAATTGGGAACTAACTTTCGACCCCCTAAATTTCATAGATCCTCCATTTTGACCCCATGTTTCCAAATCCTGGGTAAGACCCTGAACTGCAGCCTGTGGTGTGTAATCTACAGACGAAGTGGCACCATCAGCGTCAGAGTCGCACTCACGACTTTTAGGGTAAGACAAGGTGCGAATTGGAAATTCGCATCTTGTCTTAGCTTATCGCGGTGGTTCGCAGTTATTCTTAGCTTTGCGTATAATTTCGCAGTTATTCGTAGCTTTTCGTAATCTACATAGGAAGTGGCACCATCAGCGTGAGATCAAACTGTTGTTTAATGGGGGAGTCCCACTTACGACTTTTAGGGTAAGACAAGGTGCGAATTTGAAGTTCGCAGCTTGTCTTAGCTTGTCTTAGCCTATCGCGGTTGTTCGGAATTATTCTTAGCCTTTCGTATATAATTTCGTATCTTTTCGTACAATTCGCATACATCATGCGAACGTGATTTTCACCAGATTTAGAACAAATTCGTGGCTTCCCTCGTAGATTTGACTTGTTCAAAAATTCGTACATAACATTCGCAGTGGGACTCCCTCTTAAGTTGGCTTAATTCGTGAATGTAGGGCCATTGTGAGATGTTTTATTTCTGTTAAAACCTTTTCCTCATAATCAGACCAATCTGTAAATGTATAGGCCATCCATGAGCTGAGAAAAAGAACAGCTTTTACAAAACAAATGCTTGCACACAGGCAGGAGTTTTTTGTCTCTTTCATCTATGTTAAATTTCATTAAACTATGGTCGCTTCAAACGTGTATTTTCGATAGCAAATATTAACGAATTTGCTTGACATTTGGTACATTAACAGCTACGAACCTTACGGAAGGAAGATTGTTTTCACAAATCTCTGCTTCATTGTGCTTTGGATAAAAGTAGCCTCAGTATTGAAAGGGTTAATTGCTCATTAGCATAACCTCATGATATAGGGTAGGAAGGGTACGTATTGCACTCTGTGTTAAGTATCGATCTGTACTGTATATACCTGGCCTACACAATTCTTTTATTTCACATCACCGCATCCTCGTGCTTTGGACGAAAGTAGCCCCAGCATTGAAAGGGTTAATTGCTCATTAGCATAACATCATGATATGGGGTAGGAAGGGTACGTATTGCACTCTGTCTTATGTATCGATCTGTACTGTATATACCTGGCCTACACAATTCTTTTATTTCACATCACCGCATCCTCGTGCTTTGGACGAAAGTAGCCCCAGCATCGAAATGGTTAATTGCTCATTAATTAGCATGACGTTATGATAAAGGGTAGGAAGGGTACGTATTGCACTCTGTCTTATGTATTCATCTGTACTCTATATATCTGGCGCACACAATTCTTTTATTACACATCACTGCGTCCTTGTGCTTTGGACGAAAGTAGCCCCAGCATCGAAAGGGTTAATTGCTCATTAGCATGACGTTATGATATAGGGTAGGAAGGGTATTGCCCTCTGTCTCATGTATCGATCTGTACTGTAAATACATGGCCTACACAATTATTATATTTCACATCACTGATTTGGACGAAAGTAGCCTCCGCATTAGATGGGTTAATCGCTCATCAGCATGACAGCATGTTATAGGGTAGGAAGGGCATTGCACTCTTATAAGATCTGTGCTATATATATCTGGCGTACACGATTATTCTATTTCACATCACTGATTTGGACGAAAGTAGCCTCCGCATTAGATGGGTTAATCGCTCATCAGCGTGACAGCATGTTATAGGGTAGGAAGGGCATTGCCCTCTTATAAGATCTGTGCTATATATATCTGGCGTACACGATTATTCTATTTCACAATATTCCAGTCTCTGCCTCTACCAATTGCGGTGCTCAGTAAAGCGTAACAACAATACATGCAAAGGTAGCATTCGGGCTGTTTGGGGATTGAATTAGGGTTGGTCAAACTAAAGGCATTTCTTTCATGTGTATAAGCTGAAGGCAGCCACCCGGAAATATGAACTCTGTCTGCCAGCGCCCATTCTTATCTGGTCATGCTGAAGGGGAACTCGACCGTGAGAATCTTCGTCTGCGTGACAGTAACATTTGGAAATAACTCGCCAATAAAGAATATTCTCATGAACTATTTCAATGAGAGTTGTTGCGTGGGCTTTAACCCTTATATGCTGCTGGTGGGTAATTTGGCCAATACAAAATGATGCAAAAAAACCCTGAGAAATGACTCAAACCCTGTCAAATGGGTACTCATCTGAGAGTACTCGGTGAGAGCTATCCAATGAATACCAACATGACAGGGTTTAGATGGTTTTCAAAAATCTTTGCGTCCTTGTGCCATTTGATGAAAGTAGCCTCAGCATTGGAAGGGTTAAATAACAATTTCCCTTCTTATAAAGGATGCTTTAGTCTGAATAATGGACTTTCATTCGTCTAAGGTTTGAATTATGTAACCTGAATAGTCATATTGTGGTATTGCGTGATTGGATAGCCTACCCATACACCGTACCCGCACATCACAAGGGGTAGTTCGGTAGCGTACCCATATACTGTGCTTGCATAACCACGCACCCTTATAATGGTCTTACCAGGAAGTCTGGGTGTGGCCGTGGTCACTGATCACGTGATCGGTCAGTAAGTTGTATCACAGTATGCCGGTCCATGGCCCCGGGTGGTCAAGACTTTAGCCATCAGTAAGGATTTTTAAAAGGAGTGGGATAATTCGATATTTACAAGCACAGGTAAGATACATGATTGTCCTTCATACTATGTTTTTTCTAACACGTGTTTCTGAACTACTTATACAGGTACATGTTATCAGTAGAGGTGCTAACATCTAAGAGGGGATTTTCCAATGTATATGGAATACTGTACTTGGGAAACGTATGCATAACAGAAGGGATCACATCTCAGAGGTCCTCTCTTAAAGCGCAAAGAATGAAATGGACTGGGAAATTCTGTTCACAATAAGAGGTGTACATATCTCTGCTTTCCTTATCAGTGGTCAAATCAGCAGCTGAGAGGGACGATTAAGACAGGAAAGTGATCATAATCCCAGACAGATGGAACTCGTGTATTCTGTGAGAAATAGTAAAATAGGTGTTCACAGCACAGAGTCCTTTTCTTATATATATATATATATATATATATATATATATATATATATATATATATATATATATATATATATATATATATATATATATATATATATATATATATATATATATATATATATATATATATATATATATATATATATATATATATAAAAGCGAGGTTAACATGTAGAAGATATTCACAGGATGTGTTCATATACATAGATTGACTAGATTGAATTGGGAATGAAATTCGACCGGAGAAATTAGTTCATAATAGGCAGTGTTCACATCTGGGAATGTTCATATTATGAGGTTGTACTAGACAGCAAGCAATGTAAAGTCGTGGATAATCGTTTGCCACGAACTTCATATATTACATAACGTTACAACATAGTGTGTATAATCAGAGAGATGGATCTACTACTCCCAGGTATAATGTATAAGTTAAACACCACTAGTCTGGTAAATGTCTTAAATAAACATAGTATATTACACAGATTCTAAACATATGTAGGTTTTCGCAAGTAATTTAAAAGTTGATAATCGTA
>OZ012701.1:1143452-1145952 GCA_963942565.1 Maea johnstoni
TAAAAACATTTCATTGAATTATTTCTCAAATGGAAATATCTTGAAAACAAAACAATATTTCGAGAAACATTTAACTAAGAATACGTGTTCCTCTACTGAGGACCAACACCCACTGAGATACCTTTCAATTGTTAGTCCGTTTTACGTGACGTCACAACAGTTGTTTTGAAAACCAGTGTGCACAACAAATGCAAAAGGGTCAGTAGGTGAAAGGGTGATGTTTTGGTTAAACTCTGTGTGACGTCCCTTCCCACTGCAATCTATAGGCTGCATGTCGCACTACATAACATCATTGTTAGCCTTATAAAAGTTACAAGAACCTACCATTCGGTTTGGAATACTTATCTAATATATGTATATCCTAACCACTGGCGAGCGCATTTGATGTGTGACGACTTGAAACAACTCACCAAAATCAACGATATTTCAGAAGCGTTAAGAGGTCTTGTTAATTAATTCAACAGTATCTGTCAGCTTTTATGTCGAAATATTACTATTTCGTATGTACATATACATACATTCATATATATATACATACACACACATATATATATATATATATATATATATATATATATATATATATATATATATATATATATATATATATATTAATATATATGATATATATATATATATCGATATATATATATATATGATATATATATATATATATATATATATATATATATATATATACATATATATATATATATATACATATATATATATATGATATATATATATATATATATATATATATATATATATATATATATATATATATATATATATATATATATATATACTATATATATATATATATATATATATATATCACATATACGACGATTGCCAGATCACTTGGTATCAGTGTTTCAAAGCCTATCAGGGGTAAATAGGCCCAAAACAGGTATAGGGCTTTAAACTGTACGCAATGATTTTTGAAAACCATCTAAACCCTGTTATGTTGGTATTCATCGGAAAGCTCCAGCTGAGTACGCTTAGAAGAGTACCCATGTTTCAGGGTTTCAGTCATTTTTTCATGTTTTTGCATCATGTTGTATTGGCCAAATATGCCCCTGGCAGCAGTAAGGATTATAAGGTGAGATAAGTCACCCTCTGTCTCCTTTGTGACCCTGCTATGTGTATGTATACCTGTTACCTGTTGCTTATATATGAAAGCATCAATACATATAATTGGTAATTTTGTAACAGAGTGATCCCGTACTAATCTAGCGATGTCTGTACCCTGATATTTGTACCCGTTTGCTATTGCTTTTAAGTTATATAAAAGCATCAATATTTAAAATGGGTAACAGAATAGTTGTTTTACCTTTTATATGGGAACGTTTGTATAACCCCTGATTTTGTGTTTCAAATACAGTCAATAAACATACACACCACAGTCGGCCCTGCTATTTATATACAAACTTCAACGAATTCCGTCGCTGACACTTGTTCGTGGTCACCCTATGATAGCGGACACAACTACATAGGTATACATGGTAGTACACAGAGGGGAATTGCTGGGATTAGAAGTGGTATTTCTCAAGGATAATACCCTTTTCCTCAACCCTTATGCTGCTGATTGCTAAATGCAAATATCCTGCAAAATCACTGAAACCATGACATATTGGTACTCATCTGACAGGCCGAAGATGATTCTCAAAAATCTTTATGTTCTTGTGCTTTGGACGAAGGTAGCCTTAACGTTGGAAGGGTTAAAGATATTATCCCAAATGTCCGTTGTTCGTTCAGATAATCGAGATTCCAATGCGTGAACGTCGCTGTTGATTTCTCTGTCAGTTTCATCTCGTGGTTGTTACGGAAATTCCTTTCCGGTGTCGACTCGGCATGTCATTTGTGTACATTACATACAGGTATGTAGGATAAGTCCATCAACGGTCTTGCTTGGGGATTATGACAACATAAAATATCTTCTACCACTAAGAAGGCAAGATATCTACTCACCTAATACTTGTTGTGTCCCGATGGTTAATAAAAGCACCCCTAAAATCCATACCCGCATCGTGAACCCCATTTCGGGTGTTGTACCGTACCTATCCCGCTTCACACTACCCGGGTGCTGGCCGTGGCCATTTGCTTAACGGTCCGCTTGGTACGGCCTACTTCTGTGCCTACTTGCGGGTGCGGGTGTCTTACTATTCTACGCCCAAGCCAGCGGCCAGTCCAAAAATACCCGGGTTGACATAACACCCGGGCACGACAACTACTGAGGGTGGCCGCCTGTCAAAGGGGTCAATGTCAGGTTTAGGGTAGGGTGCTGGACACAGTGAGGTGTACATCTATTAAACGGGTACTTGTGCTGGGTATTGGAAAAGGGTAGTGTTGCATATACTGGGTACGTGATAGATAGACCCCAAGGATGATTCTCAAAACTCTTTATGTTCTTGTGCTTTGAACGAAGGTAGCCTTAACGTTGGAAGGCTTAAAGATATTCTCTTAAATGTCCGTTGCTCGTTCAGATAGACCCCAA
>OZ012701.1:1155952-1158452 GCA_963942565.1 Maea johnstoni
CAGAAGCGTATATCCTCGTGTTGAGGGAGCCAATAACTATCACAGTTCGATTATTGGCGTAGGTAGCTATTGAATAAATTGCATAATATAGCCAATGAATCGTATTTAACGTAAAACTGCTGGGTTCAAAATCAATGTGTACAACATAAAGACAAACGAATTAGAATTATGACCATTAGTGAGAGATCTAGTGTGGAAAGGTGGTCCATAGCAAGTAGGGCAATCCGTCAACTACAGATAATCTATCCTACACCGGATCTTTCTCTACATATGCGTTTATAAATGTTGACAATTTCGCCACCAGAGATCATCCATACTTTATGCATCAGATTTCGATCAACATTTGGGATTTCTTTGCCTATCATCCAGTTAAAGACTTCGTTCGGGCTTCCCTCAAACGCTGCTTTAATGCAAGGATCAATGTCTATTATACGAAAGAAGGTCCTTTTCATAGACTTTTCGTTATGAGGACACTGCATAATTATATGGAATAGATCTTCGGTCACGTACATACTACAGTTAGAGCACATCTTATGACTTGGAGTTAAGCTTTTAAGCTTTTGGTCATCCACTTTAAGTCTGCTAGCATGGCAGACTAACCGAGCCATTGCTTCACAGATACCAATCATACTAGGAGTAGAATCACTCAAATCCCACCATGGGAGATACATGGATTGTCGATTTAACCTATTCAAAAGATCGTTGTTAGTGTTAAATATGTCAGTTGTACGCCAAAACATTTCATCCAATTGCCAGGCTTTTGCCCAAACCATTTTAGACCATGTGGATTTTGATAAGATGTGTTTCTTACCCGTAGTCATATCATATAGCATATTATATACCCCAGCTTTTGCTGCTTGGTTGAGGATATCAAAAGTGGGACTTCTGTTTACATTAAGGCTATATAAATTCTTATTCTCATGAAACATATTAACTTTCATTATGAAGATCTGCCTGACTATATTCAGGTGCAAGTCTAAGAATTGAGAGAGCAAAGAGAAGTTTTTTCACTAAGATATAAGTAGTTATTCTTAACCAACCTAAGCCATAAAAACTACTACAGCTTGGTGATCTTGCTGGGAATCGTTGAATACGTCTCCCTAGTTGTCTTTGGAAGAGGCACAGGTCATCGTAATCTTTCTCAGACAGGGCCCACAACTCAGAGCCGAAAGTAACGGTTGGGATAACAATCCCCCAGAAAATAATATTGCAAGCTTTCATAGACAGCCCATTTTTACGTATACCGACCCCTAAGCAGGCATTAAATGCTCTCCTGCCTTTACATATTTTTTCTGACACTCTATCATTTGAATCATAAAGACAAGCTTTTATACCGACATGATCATATGTAGTCCTTTCTAGGACTCGTTTGTCACCTAACATGAACACTCTATCTTTTGCATTTTGGAGATTACTTTTGACGTCTTCACCATAAACTAGAACCAATTTCAAGGCCCTATCCATTTTGTGTTTACTAGAACATGCCGTAGCTATGTCATCTGCATAGCCAGGTGGAGTGCTATACAGATCTCTAATTTTACAGCAACAACCAGAGTCTCTTAGTTCCACAATTAATTGGTTAATAAATGCAACATATTTTATCAATGATAAAAAAACTCCTTGGTGTATTCCACACCCCATCTCGTACCAATTTGAACATTTATCTTTAATTCTGACTTTACACATGAAATTTATGTAAGATCTATAAAGTAACCTCCATGTCCTGCCTTTAACACCCATCTCATATAGTTTATAAAACAGTCCATTTATCCAGACCGTGTCGAATGCTTTGGATACATCAAAGTACGCCACAAAGGCGCATTTATTGTGATCCAAAGCACTCGACACAGTCTCTTGTAAAGTAAAAGCAGAGTGTATGCAAGATTGACCCTTGCGACATGCCCCTTGCAGTATAGATATAATACCTGAGCTATTCCACCAACCCTCAAGTCTGTTCCATATTAAAATTTCAAATATTTTATTAAAATTTGTGAGCAGAGTAATTCCCCTATAATTGTTCATATCGAGGATACAGGTCTTTTTTCCTTTATACAAAGGAACCTGTAAACCTCTACGAAAATTTATAGGGATATACTCGCTGCTCAAAATATGGTTGTAGATTAACTTCAGGATATATACCAGACAGGGACCAGCATATTTAACGTGTTCAGTACTGATGCTGTCGTACCCGCTTGCTTTCTTTAAATGTAGCTTACAGATTGCCTTATGAACCTCTTCCTCGGTAAACGGGGAATTGAGGAAGTCATCTTGGTCTGACATGTTATTGTATGAGTCTACCATATTATTGACATATTCAAAATGAGGTTTGTCATACAACGGATCGTCGGCAGGGGTACATACACTCACGTAGTGTGATTTAAAAGAGTTAAGGATACTATCAATATCGTGTACGACTTTTTTATCCATACCCCTAATTGCACCAATACAGCCGCCAGAGTTATTTCAACTCCTTTTAACAATACGCCAGAAAATATTCCTA
>OZ012701.1:1163452-1167511 GCA_963942565.1 Maea johnstoni
AAGCTGACCTGTTTGGCATTGTGCAGCAGTGTAGCCAGGAGGACATGTGCAGCTGTAGGTAGTAGTAGTAGTAGTAGTAGTAGTAGTAGTAGTAGTACTAGTAGTAGCAGCAGCAGTAGTAGAAGTAGTAGTAGTAGTAGTTGTAGTAGTAGTAGCTAAGCTGACCTGTTTGGCATTGTGCAGCAGTGTAGCCAGGGGGACACGTGCAGCTGTAGGTAGTAGTAGTAGTAGTAGTAGTAGTAGTAGTAGTAGTAGTAGTAGTAGTAGTAGCAGCAGCAGCAGCAGCAGCAGCAGCAGCAGCAGCAGCAGCAGCAGTAGTAGTAGTAGTAGTAGTAGTAGTAGGTAAGCTGACCTGTTTGGCATTGAGCAGCAGTGTAGCCGGGGGGGCACGAGCAGCTGTAGGTATTGATGCCATCTGTACACGTGGCGCCATTCTGGCAAGGGTCACTCGCGCATTCGTCTACATCTGAAAACAATTGTATAGTATTGTAATATTATATTGTTTCTATATCATATTGTTTTGACATGACACTAAAGAAATGAAAAATCATAGAATATACAAATCAACTCTTCTCCTGCTGTGGTTACTTTCGTCAAATGCACAAAAAATCAGAAGATTATGAAAATCATCTGAACCCTGTCATGTTGGTATTCATTAGAAAGCTCTTGCTGAGATCGATCAGATGAATACCCATTTGCCAGGGTTTCAATCATTTCTCAGCTTTTTGTCACCATGTCATGTTGACCAAATTAGCCACTAACGAAATGACATTATAATCAGAGAAGAATATTGAAAATAAGAAATAGATTTTAAACCAGCCGGTCAATCTGAACATGCCAGCCTCAACCAGTGTCAACTAATAGCCGCTAATAGGCCAAAATTGATGCTCTGGGCACCCCCAGCTGGTGGTGGAGATAAGTTTTCTCTGTAATGTAATCGATGCGAGAGCCCTGATTGGTCCTTGTTCCCACGTGACCTTGCACTGAACCTTATCTGGTACTCCTGGCATGAGTCCAGCATGTAACTATAGGGCATATAGTAATTTGTCTCTCGCTACATATCCATTCTTTTCTTCATCCAAGCTATTCATTGGGTATTATCTACTCTGAAGTTCGAGATGAAGAATACGATCCAGGGGGCCGTTTCTCGTACGATCGTAAAATACGGACATTGTTGAAGTCCGTATTTTACGATATTTCCGTTTCTCAAAAGCTCTCTTTGTTCCGTATGATACGACAGGTTCGTTTCTTCAAGCCTGTCGTATCGTAACATACGGCAAAAATCGTTGATTTTTAACGACACCTTCGGAGGTGTCGTTGAAATACGATTTCTCCGGTTTCCCTGACATTACGTAATTTTGCCGCCTTAGATAACTTTTTGAGACTAAGATTTATAATGTAAGATGAATCATTACAGTTTTTGGGGAGAGAAAATATTTTTTTTCCAGACCACTCTAGAGGGAGGGTAAATAAAACTTAATTTATCCCGACCATGTGAAAGTGAAAATAAAAAAAACTTTATTTTCACGACCGTTTTTTTGGGTCGAGAAAAATAAAACTTTATTTTCATGGAAGTTTTTGGGGAGAGAAAATATATATTTTTACAGACCCCTCTAGAGGGAAGGTGAAGAAAACATCATTTTTCCCTACCATCTGAAAACGAAAATAAAAAGAGACACTTTATTTTCACAACCGTACGATGGACCAAGTGTGAAAGAGCCAATACTTTTTTCTTTTGGGATGGAGAAAATAAAACACATTTTATTTTCACTCCCGTTTTTTGGAAAGAAAATAAAAAACTTTTTAATTTTCACTACCTTTCATTGGGGAGAGAAAATAAAACTATTTTTTCTCGACCACTATAGAAAAGGAAAAAAATACATTTCAAGCAATGACTGGTTGCCTAGCTTATTTTCCTATTCGTATAGGCAGTTATCGTTATATCATATACCAAAATGACACTGTGAACCGAGGAAGGTGAAACAAGTAATAACATTTTGACAATTAATTCTTTGTTCATTGTATGAAACGTCTTCTGATGATGACTACATTGTGGCCTCACAGCAGCATATAGGATTTTTTGGGTGAAAAAGAAATGCACCTGTTTTGAAACGGAGCTCCTACGTATACCCACAATTATGGGTGTCAGACACCTTCAGAAGAAGTCTAAATTGGAAAACCGCAGTACTCTTCCTCCCGAAATACCATTAGCCATAGCTACGGGTATTTACTAGGGGATCTTCTATTTAATAATAAATTCTATCTATTACTATATTCAATGAAAATATTTTACTTCCTTGTTCATACAGAATAACAATATATCATTGTCTGGCAGACATTGCTTGAAATATGTTAACCTTCCTTCTCTAGAGCGAGAGTAAATAGTACTGTATTTACCCTCCCTCTAGAGTGGTCTGGTAATTTTTTTATTTACCCTCCGTGTAAAGAGGGAGGATAAAAAGGTTTTATTTACCCTACCTCTGTAGAGAGAGACTAATTCAATTTTTGATTACCCTTCCTCTGTAGCGAGAGGGTGATTTTTTATTAATCGCCCCACCCCCTCCCCCCGCTAGGTAGTGGTCCAGAAAATAAATATTTATCTACCCTCCCCCTGGAAAGGCCATGAAGATATAAGGGTGAACAATTTTCTTTACCCTCCCTCTGTAGAAGGAGGGTAAATAAAGTTTTATCTATCCTCCCCCTGGTAGTGGTCGGGAAAAATGAAATTTCATTTACCCTCCTCTTGCAGTGGTCGGGGAAAAATAAGTTTTTATTTATACCCTCTGCAAAAGACGGTCGTGAAACTAAGAAGCTTTTAAAAATGTTCTCTCCCCCCCCAAAAAGGGTAGTAAAAATTAAAAAAACTTTATTTTCTCTCCCAAAAACGTTAGTGAAAATGAAAAGTTTTTTTTTTTATTTTCTCTTTCACATGGTCGGTAAAAATAGTTTTAATTCTCTCCCCCCAAAATGGTCGTGTAAATAAAGTGTTTTATATTTTCTATCCCTAATAAACGATCATGAAAATAAAGTGTGTTTTTTTCATTTCTCTTTCACATGGTCGGTAAAAATAGTTTTATTTTTTCTACCCCCAACACGGTCGTGAAAATAAAAACGTTTTTTATTTTAATGTCATTACTAGGTTTTGCGTTTTAGATGTCGGCATAAGATCATATTGTTTTATGTTATGCTTTCACGCTATTTCACTTGTGTTATGTGGTTAGTTTGGGATCATGGCATCAATACGTCCACGGAAAACATGGGATAATGCATGTACTGGCATTCTAGTTTACCTCGAATATATATGGACCAAGCAAAAGGGGTCCGAGGTAACCGAAAATCGAATTACGTGTAACTCAGCTTATTTACGAGTTAGATAAAACATTTCAGTTTGCTTCGTATATTTTTTTTGTGCGAGGCCCCTTTATACGCAGATATTTAAGCAATGAAAACCTAATTGCTTTACACACGTACCCACCAGACAAACTTGCATTCAAGTACCTTATCTAAATAGATGTTTTTTTTCTTTTAAGTTAGTATCCCATTATCATAAATAACGACGTTTTACTCTATGTGATGCTTATCAATTGTCCTGGTAAGTATTGAAAAAAAATGTTTCGTCCGTTTTTTTGGCGAAATGTTAGCAGCCGGTAGATCTGGGAATAATCTCTATATAAGTTTTATTTTAATTTTCTTTTTCCCCCAAAAGGGGTAGTAAAAATTAAAAGCCTTTTATTTTCTCTCCCCCAAAAAGGTAGTGAAAATAAAATGTTTTTAATTTATTTTCTCTTTCACATGGCCGGTAAATAGTTTTAATTTATCTCCCCCCAAAATAGTCGTTAAATAAAAAGTGTTTTAAATTTCTATCCCTAATAAACGATCATGAGGTGTTTGTTTTTTCGTTTCTCTTTCACATGGTCGATAAAAAGTTATATCCTTTTACCCCCAACACGATTGTGAAAATAAAAACGTTTATTATTTTCTAACCCCAAAACACGGTCGTGAAAATAATAGTCTTCCACATGTCGAAAAAGAATAGTTTTATATCTCTACCCCCAAAAC
>OZ012701.1:1167711-1190211 GCA_963942565.1 Maea johnstoni
ATATATATATATATATATATATATATATATACATATGAATAGATATATGTATACTAGTAAATATACATACATAGATGGATTTACACACATATATATATATATATATATATATATATATATATATATATATATATATATATATATATATATATATATATATATATATATATTCATATATGTGTATATATATATTTATATATATTTATTTATTCATATATATTTATACACATATATACATATTTATATAAATTCGGCACCCCCCCCCCCCCCCAAAAATTGAATATTAGGGGGGGAGGGGGGTTAAAATAAATCAAAATTCGACCCCTCCCCCCCCCTCACACACATTAAAATGGAACAGCCCTAACATAATGTCGAGATTTCTGGATCCACAATTACAATATATTTTAAAAGACTATATGACCGCCTTTCTAAATGTATAAAATGTGTTGTTTTAGGCTCAGTGATAAGTGAGAAATCATCAAATGAAAATGGACATATATTGCCAAGAATGTCGGGAAATCAAAACGTTTGTTCAAGGCGTTTTCATTCCATGATTTCTCCGTGATTACTGGTCTTAAAATTACGATTTTAGTTTTTAAAAAAAGAGCATATTAGGGACTTTCTAGGTAAATAGATAATATTGTCTTAAGTCCAATAAATAATGTATAAATGTAATTTATAGGATGTTTTGTGGTTGAGGTGGTGGCCATGGTATATTGTAGGAATTGATCATGGGAGGGGTTCCCAGGGGTGGGGGGCACTTGGGTAATTAGGGGGGCGCATAAGCTTGTTATTGTGACGGAATGACCCCAGGGCTAAGAAACAGGTCATGTTCCGTCACTTCTATTATTGTAAGCTGGGTCTCCGCCTTCGCAGAGCCTAGCATTTAGACGTGCGACAAAGTATCTAGTTATTTCGAGTGCTCTGTGACGTAGCGCTCGTGCGGCCTCAACGATTGATGTACCGCGCGTGCGATTGGAAGGAAGGGCGGGAAACTAGGTTAGATTCGAATCACGTCAGTCTTAGATTAGAGTTAGAGTAGAGTAGAAGTAGAGTTAACGACAGAGGTGTTTACAGACGGATTAAGGTGCTTGAGAGCTGGATTTAGACTACCCAGAGAGTAACGATTACAAGGTCAAGTAGCCAGAAAGAGACTGAAGCTGTTCACGGATTATTATGTGTATATAGAGAGGATTATGATGACAGCATAGAGAAGAACTGTAGCTGAGCAGAGTGTGTATTTACATCCGGATTTACCAGACATTGAGACCAGAGATCAGAGAGATCAAAAACTTTTTGTGGACTTGTGATGTTGAGATGGTCATTTACATAGAGTGGACTTATTGTGTTGGTGCTGCTGTATAGAGAACGAGTGCGGTGGTATGTATATTGTACTGTGATGATTAAACTGTATTGTTGATTTATACTTGCTCGTCCCGTCTTCTCTTCAACACCACATCCATCCCCAACCTTCGCTAAGCGTTATTGTAAGAGTCAGAAAACCCAACTGAGCTTTATTTCATTTCAAGAGAGAACTAAGAAACCTTTTATTTAAGTAAGGTGATTCTGTTTGTCAGTCGGATCATCCCTTCGGCCAGGGATCCATTCCGCTACATATAGCACACTCTTCTTTGGTGACAGCGGTGGGATAGTGTTTAACACTATCGGCGAAATTCTCGAAACTTTTTGTCGGAACGAACTCACAGTTGGTAGTAATAATCAGTGGGGATGGAAGGTGAAGCGGAACGAAAG
This sequence comes from Maea johnstoni, assembly GCA_963942565.1. NCBI lineage: Eukaryota > Metazoa > Annelida > Polychaeta > Spionida > Magelonidae > Maea > Maea johnstoni. The sequence goes on from OZ012701.1 coordinate 1,169,464, forward strand.
CAAATTGTCGAGGTGGTGGAGGAACAGGCGGACGGTGTGTTGCGGCTCGAGGGGGTAGACATCACGCAGCCGTGGCTGGCGGCGCAGTCACTGGCGATGGCGGCGGCCAACAGATCGGGATCGGAGTTTGGGCGAGAACATTCACCAAAAGTGGCATTGAGTCCACCTCAAGACACAGAATTATCGTCCAAACCACGCATAAAGCGAACCTTTCTTACGCCTGAGCGAACCGTTAACCCTTTCAGAGAACAGATCTCGGGTGCCCGTTTGGACGATTTTATATCAGCCGATCGTTCATTTGGTGCAACCCGAGCGACAGAGTGGCCGTCCGAGCGACCGGTAGCTGAGAGACACGCGGTTCTTCAGAGAGATAGCAAGGTAGAGGCGGGAGATTCGTCGTCAGATGCAGAGTCGGTGGCGCCAGATCGACCGTGCCGTGACGTCACAGGGGAGCGGGTGACCTCCAGAGCCGAGCAGAGGACAGAAGCTGATTGCGGTACACGAGCACCACCAGGCCATCCCTCGGCGAGTAGAGGAGGAGCGGTCAACGCCTCGTTGGACACTACGGTACCCATGATGGAAGTGCCGTTAGCCAGTAGCAGCTCCGGGGTGATTGACTTTCCCAGGAAGGGAATTGTGGGGGCAGGGCGGACGACAGCCCCGGCCCGAGGTACCGAGTCACCGCGAGAGAGAGAGCCGATTGGTATGGAACAGGTGATAGCAGACATGGCAGCCCTGATGGGAGGAACGTTGAAGACGATAGCAGAGACGCAGCGGGCCATGGCAGCACGGGCAGAGGGAACGGGCGAGCCCCAACGGCCGAAGACATCCGAGCACTGGCGAAACGCCCGAGTGGACCGCTTTGACGGGGTGAGCGAGTCATGGGTGGATTATCGCATGCACTTCGAGGCGACAGCGAAGCTCAACAAGTGGAGCGACAGCGAGAAAAGCCTGTGCCTTATCGCGGCTATGAAGGGAGGAGCCCAGCGGGTGGTGCAGCACCTGTCCGACGCCGAGAGATCCTCGTACCGAAACATCGTCAGGGTTCTTGACCAGCGCTACGCATCGGATGACCAGGCCGAGAAACACGCCATGGAGTTAGCACAGCGTCGCCAGAAGCCAGAAGAGAGTCTGCAGGAGTTGGGTGACGTGTGTAGACGGCTGTTCACCCTGGCCTACCCCGACGCAGAAGGGAAGTTGAAGGATCGTCTCATGAAGAAGGCGTTCATCGAGATGATTGCAGACGAGAAGATACAGCGTTTGACCGCCAGAGGGGATGCCCAGACCTTGGAGGAAGCCGTGCACCTAGCCATCAAGTACGAGGGCACCGAAAGCGGGCGTGGCGCGAAAGAACTGAAGGGAAAACCCCTGCTGACCACGGTAGCACGACAAGTGGGGACAGTGACACCCACTGCGGATAACACCATCCAAGCGAAATTAGAGGCCTTGGAAGAACTCGTCCTGAAGTTGCAGCCCAGAAGATGGGAGGGTGCTGGAGGACAACAGAGGCCGTTCCTGTGCTATAGCTGCCGACAGCCAGGTCACATGGCGAGAGACTGTCCCAACAAGACCGGTTCGGGAAACGGACCGAGTGCCGCCCCCGGGGCAGGAGGGCCGGCACAGGAGGAGTAGAACAGACGCCCAAGAAAATACACTTCGACGGGGAAGATGAGGGGAGCCCCTACATGATTGGAAAGATAGGAGGAAAAGAGTACGAATGCTTGTTGGATACCGGCGCCACGAAGTCGATTATCTCGCCCGAGGTCTACCTGAACCACCCGAATAGAAACGACCTAGCCCTGAGAGAGTGCAGAGAGAGGCTAGTCTCCATCGACAAATCACCAGTGACAGTTCGGGGAGAAGTGGAACTAGAAGTGGATTTGTGTGGAACGATATTGGTAGGACACTTCATGATCGCCGAGATAGCCGATGACGTCGTGTTAGGTATAGGACTACAGAGAGCGGGCGGAATCATGGTGAACCATCATACTCAACAAGTCGAGTTCGAGGGAGGGAAAACAGTCCCCTACATCAGCCAGAGAATATCAGGGCTGTCGAAGTGTTGCAAGGTGCTGGCGGACAGAACAGTGGTGATACCCCCCCGAAAGGAAATCCTGACCACGGGGTATATCTGCGGCCGCACGAAAGAATTGGAGAAAGTGAGAGGATCAGGATTGGTGGAACCTAGTTCGAAGGGGAAGATGGGACAGAGGGGCGTCATGGTGGGGAAAGCACTGGTGGATGTGGGCAAAGATTATATACCCATCCGACTCCTCAATACCACCAGCGAACCTATCACGATCTACAAGGGCACGCCTGCAGGAGTAGTGACCCCGGTGGCCGGAGAGCCACCCGTCCCCGTGGAAACCAAGAAAGAACCAGAGCAGAAAAGATGTACAGAAAAGATGCCCGACTTCCTGCGGCCATTGTGTAAGGATGGAAGTGAAAACCTGTCGTCGGAAGGGAAGAAGAAACTGGCGGAGCTGCTGACCAAACACCAGAATGCTTTTGCTAGTGGGCCAGACGACCTGGGGCGGACACATTTGGTCCAGCATGAGATCAGGACACCCCCAGACCTGCGACCACTGCGACAGCCGGCCAGAAGGTTCCCGTTTTGGAAACAGACAGAAGCCAAGGAAATAGTGGACGACCTGCTGAAGAGGGACCTGATAGAGCCGTTGGCGAGCCCGTGGGCGGCACCAGTGGTGATGGTGAAAAAGAAAGACAACACGACCCGTCTGTGCGTAGACTACCGACGTCTGAACAGCCACACCATCCAGGACGCCTACCCCTTACCCAGAATCGATGATTTACTAGATGCCTTGGGAGGAAGCAAGTGGTTTTGTACCCTTGACCTGGCCAGCGGCTACTGGCAGGTGGGAATGTCCAAGAGTGCACAAGAGAAGTCCGCGTTTATAACCAGCGGGGGGTTGTATTCCTGGAAGGTCATGCCCTTTGGCTTGAGTACAGCACCCGGTACTTTCGAGCGGCTTATGGAAACAGTGCTGTCGGGATTACAGTGGGAAACCTGCCTCATCTACCTGGATGACGTCATCATCTTCGGGAAAACAGAGCAGCAGACCCTGGACCGCCTGGATGCGATCCTGAGCAAAATAGGACAGGCGGGAATGAAGCTCAAGCCCAGCAAGTGTCGCTTATTCCAGAAGAGAGTACACTACCTGGGGCACGTGGTGACGGAGGAGGGAGTCATGACGGACCCTGAGAAGATCGAGACCGTGAGAGAGTGGCCAGTGCCCACCACGCAGACAGAGGTGCGCAGCTTCCTGGGGACTGCATCGTACTACAGGAGGTTTGTACAGAATTTCGGGACAATTGCCCGTCCCCTGCATAGGCTGACGGAGAAGAACAGACCCTTCTTGTGGACCACCGAATGCCAGGTTGCCTTCGAGACACTGCGGAAGAAATTGGTGGAGGCCCCCATCCTAGCCTACCCTAGCAGTGAGGAAGACTTCATCTTAGATACCGACGCCAGTGCCACGGGAATCGGGGCGGTATTGTCACAGGTGCAAGACGGCGTAGAGAGACCCATAGCATATGCAAGTCGGGGGCTGAGCAAGTCGGAGAGGAACTACAGCGTGACAAAGAGAGAGCTGTTGGCGGTGGTCTTCTACTGCAAGTATTTCCGGCACTACCTGATAGGAAGAAAGTTCAAGCTACGCACAGATCACGCCGCCTTGAGGTGGTTGCAAACCTTCAAAGACGCCACGGGAATGTGGGCCAGGTGGCAGAATACCCTGGCAGAGTTCAACAAGGAAATTGTGCACAGAGCTGGCAGGAGTCACGGTAACGCCGACGGCTTGAGCAGACGGCCAAACGAACAACCAGAGAGGGGGAGAAGCTCCGACAGTGGCGACCCCGAAATCAAGAGTACAGAGAGTGAATCGCCTGAAGAGGTGGAAGAGAACATCACCTGCCTTCGTCCAGAGGAAAACCACAGGGTGGCAGCGGTCACTATACAGCCGCTGTGGACGAATGCTGAGTGGAGAGAATTACAGAAAGAAGACCCCGACATCGCGCCAATCTGGACTAGGCTGGCCAGGGGGGAAGAGAGACCCAGATGGAATGAGATATCCGAACACAGCTTGGCCACCATGTCCTACTGGGGAGAATGGCAACGCCTGAAGATGAGAGAAGGTGTCATCTACAGAAAGTGGGAGAGTTCCGACGGAGCGAAAGTTCACACTCAAGTGCTGGTTCCAAGGAGCAAGCGGAAAGAGTTCCTACAGCAAGCCCACGGTGAGAGGTGGACAGCTCATCTGGGAGTGAAGCGAACCGTGGCACGTCTACATGAGAAGTACTTCTGGTATGACATGCGAGCTGACGTCAGGAGTTGGCTGGCCCAGTGCGGGGTCTGCGTCAGAGCCAAGGGACCGGGAGGCAGGACCAGGAAGAATCCTATGACCATTGTGAGATTGGGGACGCCCTTTGAGAGAATCGCCATAGACATGTATGGACCGCTGCCTGAGACAGCCAGAGGGAACTCGAAGATCCTAGTCATCACTTGTTATTTTACCAAGTGGGTAGAAGCCTATGCCTTGCCGGACGAGACAGCCGAGACGGTAGCCGAGGCCCTGGTGAATGACTTCGTCAGCAGATATGGTACCCCTGTCTCCATCCACAGCGATCAGGGAAGAAACTTCGAGAGTACGCTGTTCCAGGAGGTGTGCAGATTACTGGGAATACGCAAGACAAGAACTACTGCCTATCACCCTGAGGGAAATGGAATGGTGGAGAGGTTCAACCGTACGATGGGGGCCATGATCAGAAGCCTGATAGGAGAAGAACACGACAACTGGGATAAAATCTTACCCCTCACCCTGATGGCTTACCGATCCAGTGTGCATGAGACCACTCAACAGACACCACACATGATGCTGTTTGGAAGAGAGATGACCGTCCCCTTGGCACTCACCATGTCCGAGTTGCCCACCAGCCTGGTGGAGCAGGACGAGCTGGAGCACACTTGGGACCTCCGAGAGAAATTGGCTAAAGTTCACCGACGGGCCAGAGAAGTCACCGGTCAAGCAATGCGACGACAGAAACTGCAGCATGATCGGGGGGCAATGGGCCACCGGAGAGACGTGGGAGACTTAGTCTGGCTGATCACCAAGGTTAGAAGACAGGGTAGAGCTGCCAAGTTTGAACACAAGTGCAAGGGACCCTATACCGTGATCGACGTGATGGCCGACGTGACGTACCGAATAGAAGACAAGAAAGGAAAGAGAACAGTGGTCAATGGAGAGAGGCTGATAACCTTTGTCAAGCCCGGGGATTGGTCTAGCACCGATGGAGCTGAGGATGAGCCGAGAGAACACGAGATTCCGACATCGGTAGACTCCGAAAGTGGTGATGACCAACCCGACGTGAGACCAGAGAAAGAAAATTCCCAGAGAACCTCGGGGCGGAGAGAAAGAAGAGCTCCGCAGCGCTATGGGTGTGAATAGAGAGTGAAGAAAACCAGGTGGTCTAAGGCAGAGAGAGATCGTATGGAAGTGTGAAGGATAGAGAAAGACAAGACACTGAAGTTCGAGCTACGAAATACGCGTGTATATGCTGTGCCGGCTGGTAGCAGGGGAAATGGCAAGACTAGCCAGCAACAAGGATAACTCCTACAACCCTGGATCATGCTGACATCAACTCAAAAGCTAATGCACCGTGAGGACTGAAGAATATTCGTCTAGCTGGAGGAGGAGTCATTCCGAAGAGTGAGAAGGACGCCAAGTAAATTACCAAATCCGAAATTGTGTACACACCCCCTAGATGTCTTTTCGTTCAAGAATGGTGATTTCGACCACTTGGGGAAGTGACCAGCCACCTGAGTACCAGCAGGAAGAGACGATGGAGAGAAAATGTCCGACAGAAAGTCCTTATGATGACACCTGGGGAGAAATGGTTGCCATGGAAACGAGAAAGGAAGGCATCCGGAAGAAAAATCCCAGAACAATCAGGATATTGTAGCGTAAAAGAAGAGGGGGAGTAGGGTGACGGCATCATCCAGACCACCAAGAATAGTAAAGACAAAAGAAATTTTTGAGGTATGAAAACAGAAGAGAAGAAGAATCGCTCTGGCGTTAGAAAGTTGCTGGAGAAGAGAAGAAGATTCGCTCTGGCGTTGGAAAGTTGCTGGAGAAGAGAAGAAGATTCGCTCTGGCGTTGGAAAGTTGCTGGAGAAGAGAAGAAGATTCGCTCTGGCGTTAGAAACTGCAGGAGAATGGAGACTGTGGAGGGCGGCGAACTGTGCCTGTTGCTGCGTCGAGTGTTGGCGAGTCGAGTGAGAAGTCCCATCTGGAGACCAAGGGGTTTCCCCACACGTGAGAGGGAGTCCCCGCATGACGTCACGGCAGTGGCTGAGTTTGACCTAGTTGGCGAAGCGAGGAATTTGCCGTGGGCGAAAGTACAGAAATAATCTCCGCGCGGCGAAATAGAAACCAACCGAGCTGATGGCAAGCAGTCAAGCAGTAACTGAATAGAATGCGGGAACGTGGAGGCTGGAGAACGGGGAGACTTGAGATATTTCGGCGGTGATGGTGGAGGATGGCGGCGGCGAAAGAGTCCGAGAAACAACAAGTGTCGCAGAGGTCACCTGAGAACCAATCAGATGTCTCCAAGGGGTGCCACACCCCCGGAACCGCATCACCAGATTGACCCAGTTAGCGGAAAGACGCCATTCTTTATCTCACGCCTGAGCGAACCAAACAGATCACGAATTAATCGCCGCTAATCCCATTGTCAACAAGTCATCCGATACAAAAGAAAGCAACATGAGCATGCAGCCGACACACTCGCTTCGAGAAGAGGGATACTGCGGCATCTGCAAGAGGAATTTTCGAGATATGGGCCGACACAACCTAGACTTGCACGATGGAAGGGGAATACACGCGTGGAGGTGCCTGAGCTACAAGGGAACGGGACATGGCGGACGGTGCACCTACGTAGACTGCAACTTTACCGAGATGAAGATGCACTACATGAAACATCATGCCGAAGAACTCGAGTGCATACAAGTCAAGTGGAAGAAGGGGTATTATGCAGTCGAAGACGGACACATCGTGCCTGGGGCTCCATTCTACCCATCGGAGCACCCGTTTAGCGCCGTCGACGACCCGGATTTCCCTGCCCGACGTCTTGAGATCGACAAGGAGAGATACCAGCAAACAGAGAGGGGAGCGACGCCGTTCGATCCGATGGTGCGGCCTACTTCGGCGAGTGCGATGTATCGCATGGAGGCGAGAAGATGGGAAGGCGAGACTCCACCACCAAGGAAGCGAACGAGGACACCCTCACCACCTCGCACCCGCAGAAACTCCCGAGAAGAAAGCAGGCGAGATACCGACAGGCGCAGCTATGGGGGAGGCGATAACTGGCACCAAGGTAGCGAGCCCGGAGCAGTGGGAGGCTACCCTCGAGACGACCATCCCCGTGGAGTGCAACCGGCTCACGTGCGGTATGAAGCTAATACAGACAGGGCGAGGAAGGCCGAGGCAGAGCGGGACGAGCTGGCACAGCGAATCCAGAGCGTCGAAGCAGAACTTTTACAGTCCATGCAAGATGTGGAGGACCTCTGGAGGGAAAAATACAGTGCCCTCGAAGAAAGCCACAAGGTATCGCTGAAGACGAAAGCCGAGATGGAGCAGAAGATCGACCTGATGACGCTACACGAGACCGAGTTAGAGCGGCAGTACAGAGAGCTGAGCGACAGGTGTCGAGCCCAGAAAGACTCGCTCCTGCTAGCCCACCAGTCCGAGCAGAGGGCCGTGGCGGGTCGACGAGACGATGGGCGAACCATCCAGCAGCTACGCCGGAAAGTGACCAGCATCCGACAGGAAATGGCAGAGTGGGCTGGCGCCGAGACAGCGAAGGCAACAGAGAACTACAAGAGAAAGAAAGAGATCACCGAAAAGATGCTGGCCGAAACCCTGCTCAGCATGGAAGAAGCTGAAGAAGTCAAGAGACAGCTTGACGTTCGTTTGAAGGCAGCAGAACAGGATGCTGAGAACTACAGAGAGTGTTGCGAGACGGCGCTAGAAGATCTCCGGTTAGAGAAACACACCAACAAAGAAGCCACGAAGGTAGCCATGCCGGCTGCCCACTGCCAAGACCAAGAGAGGCTGACTCTACAGAAGCAGGTGACGGAGATCCGACTAGAGGCCAAAGAAGCGCAAGAACTGGTGCAGAGTTGCCGATTAGAGATCGACCATATGCAGCACCAGATAGAACGTCGAGATCGGCAGCTGACGGCGGCGGAGAATGAAATCCGACTTGTCCAGGAGCAGTCAGCCGGAAAGCAGGAAGAAATAGACGCCCTGACGACAAGCCTGGAAGACCTAAAACTACAGTGGGACGAACTGAGCGGAGGCCGAACTTCGAGACCGCGAACGATGGTGGGGAGTGAAACGACCATGGCCCGATTCCCACCAGTAGAAGACCGAGAAACAGACCAAGTTGAAGTGAGGCGAACCCTGGCGGTAGCCTACGACATCAGAGCAGTCCAGCGAGGACGGGTCGTCGAGCAGTCTCGTCGTCTCACCTTCGATGCCAACGTGTTGAGCCCCATCGTGAGAACCAGCCCTGATGAACTGATGACATACCTGGAGAAATTCACCAAGGCGCGCATCGAGGAAATCCGAATGGACCTCGAGAGGAAGGCCTTTGATCGGGGGGTGTTGGAGGGGATGCGACGACAGCAGATGGCAGACCGGGATGCGGCTGACGGGATCATCCTTATCTCCGATTCGGACCCCTTCTCCGACTCGGAACCCATGCCCGACTCGGATGCTTAAGTGAAGAAACTTGGGGCAAGAAAGAACAGACAACCTCGATCTCACGCATTAAGCGAACCGATTTATCTTACGCCTGAGCGAACCATTATTTATTTATTTATTATTTCTATTGTGATCATCATGAGACGTCTACTTTTACTTTCTGGCGCTGGAGTACCCAGCAGCAGCGGTCGAACCTTCGACCTGCCTGCTATTCCTGATACAACCTATTTCCGTCCATCCTCTGTGGCGCTGGATTACCCAGTCACGAGGATTTGTGTCTCTTCCATGGATAATTACCCGAAGTGCCAACTTACTACGCCCATCGTCTGTGGCGACGGATTAACAAGTCACGACGATTTTTGTGCCTAATTATTGGATTATTATTGACTACTCTACGAACTACCGGACCTGTGTACCATCCATGACGTCCCCGGAAGAAATCGGCGACCAAGGAGAAGTTTTAACGAAGTGACACTTGAGAGATTTTGGACTATGCTGGTGTGTCGGAGTCGTTCACATTTTAGTGAACTTAAAATAAGCGAACAATTTTGAGACCTTAGCGACACAACAGCTGGTAGCCGTAACGTGACTAAACCACTGTATTGCATGATTTTGATTGTTTTTATCTTGCCATGTTTTATCAATGTTTTTATTGTTCTCAGAGTTAACTCAGAGTGCTATTTTTCTAGTCAAAGATTTTATATAAGTCGAGTATTTTAAGAATTAACGTTTAACGTTTAGGTAATAGAGATGCATTTATTTTTAATTAGTAGTTATAGTAGTTCTTTTTAAGTATTCCGCTCCAGTGCAGAGTTTGTTGTCATGTAGATTTCGAGAGTTAAGAGTATTTCGCTGAGCGATATTGAAAGTAAACAAAGTGAGCGATAATTGGGAGAGTTGGACCGGAAGTTCAGGACTTGTCCACTCTCGGGAGTTGTGTACATTAGAAGTTAGTATTCCTATACTGTGTTTAGTGGCCTGTGTGTCACTGGGTTAGTCTGTTCATAACAGACGAGTTTAGAACTTGTTCGAGAGAATTGTTTGTTTAACGTTCGAGTTACGTTTAGAGTTCCCTTTTTGGAAATTTTTGAAATTTAAGAATCGAGGACGATTCAGAGCAAGTCGGGGGCTGTGTGACGGAATGACCCCAGGGCTAAGAAACAGGTCATGTTCCGTCACTTCTATTATTGTAAGCTGGGTCTCCGCCTTCGCAGAGCCTAGCATTTAGACGTGCGACAAAGTATCTAGTTATTTCGAGTGCTCTGTGACGTAGCGCTCGTGCGGCCTCAACGATTGATGTACCGCGCGTGCGATTGGAAGGAAGGGCGGGAAACTAGGTTAGATTCGAATCACGTCAGTCTTAGATTAGAGTTAGAGTAGAGTAGAAGTAGAGTTAACGACAGAGGTGTTTACAGACGGATTAAGGTGCTTGAGAGCTGGATTTAGACTACCCAGAGAGTAACGATTACAAGGTCAAGTAGCCAGAAAGAGACTGAAGCTGTTCACGGATTATTATGTGTATATAGAGAGGATTATGATGACAGCATAGAGAAGAACTGTAGCTGAGCAGAGTGTGTATTTACATCCGGATTTACCAGACATTGAGACCAGAGATCAGAGAGATCAAAAACTTTTTGTGGACTTGTGATGTTGAGATGGTCATTTACATAGAGTGGACTTATTGTGTTGGTGCTGCTGTATAGAGAACGAGTGCGGTGGTATGTATATTGTACTGTGATGATTAAACTGTATTGTTGATTTATACTTGCTCGTCCCGTCTTCTCTTCAACACCACATCCATCCCCAACCTTCGCTAAGCGTTATTGTAAGAGTCAGAAAACCCAACTGAGCTTTATTTCATTTCAAGAGAGAACTAAGAAACCTTTTATTTAAGTAAGGTGATTCTGTTTGTCAGTCGGATCATCCCTTCGGCCAGGGATCCATTCCGCTACATTATCAATAATTAAAAGCACCCCTAAAGCACTGATTTCTGGCCGAAAAAGCACCCTCATTTCAATAAAAACGCTGACTTTTTCCACCAAATAAACATCCCTTCTTTATCAAAACACTGACATTGGATGAACGGGAACACGTTTTTTAACTTAAGATTGTATAATCCTATGCCTGTTTAGCGGCAGCAAGTCGCGGCAACAGCCTTGGAAGCCCAGTCACTTCGGGAGTCACTCGGCGTTGTGCACGCCATGATGCTTGTTGCCTCGTTGTGGTGCGGGAATTCCCAACCGACGTCACGGGGAATCCCCAATTCACGTGATGAGGCCACGGCAAAAAGCGTGTCCTAGCAGCGTCCTGTGTCTGTCCTGAGTAAATCCTGGCGTGTCGGGGTCGGCGAAAACCTCCAGACACAGCCAGGACATTCCAGTATCTGCTAGGACACGTCGGCGACATGTCGCCGATTTTAATTTTGTCCTGGCTGAGAGCCGACGTCGTGGCATGTCGAAGATTTTGCCACGACGTCGGCTCCGGCGCCGATCCAGCTAGGACAAGCCCGATGTTGCTAGGACACCACCTAGGACACTGCCACGATGTGGAATTGAACGAAATGTTTCAACGAAATTCCATGTCGTGGCAGCTCCTAGCAGTGTCCTGACACCGTCCTAGCTCTGTGTGATCCGGGCTTTAAGGCCAATAAAACAAAAATGGATCCGAACAATGTTCAAATGAGTTCATTTCCAGCCTTTCAACATATCTCTATATGTTGACACTCACATGAATCTTTTCAAATAATGTTACTACAATATCTTAAGAGATGTGATCAACAAATTTTTGGTTGTTCAGACCAAAAACGCGTTTTGATATCATAAGTTATGTCTATATATTGTTCCATTGAAGTTTTATTTTTTTGTTTGTTTGTTTGGGATCCGCAACCGCATTTTCCCACGGGGTCAAATCCCAAGAGAGGACCTACGGAGATAACCCCTACCACCCAGGCCACTCGTCACCCCCAGGCCTTGTCTCACTTTCTGTTTCCTCTCCCCCCCGTACTTTTGTCATGCATCCTGCATCAGGTCCGTACCCTCCCCTGTCCTCCTGTCCTGTACATATAACCAATCGAGTCTTTGGTCTGTCCCATCCTTATTTTCTTGTCCTTCACATATATTCAAACCCCACCGAAAGGAACCCCTCAACACATTAAACCCCACATACAAATTGTGTTAATGTATTATTTCAATAAAACAAACCATTAAAACAGCAGTGTACCACTACCTCGTCTCCCCTCCTGTATCCTCCTTGCCTACCTGTTCCAGCACCCTCACTAACACCAGTGACTCCCTTCCCCTTAGCCGCTTAGTCTGAACCAACATCAACTGTGTTAGATAAAGGTAAAAAACATATAAGTACACAAGCACACCCCTATCACCTCTCACCTTCTCTCTTCATCATCATTTTCTTCCCCTACACTCTTTTCTTCCAGTTTCTCCCTCTGCCCCCCCTTGTTTTCGGTCCCCTTTTCCCTCTTATCATCATCTTTTCAATCCTCTTTCCTTCTATCCTCCTCTCCTCTCTCTTCCCACCCTGCATCCTTATCACTTTTATCTTCATCTCTCTTCTCCATTCTTATATCTCCTGTTGTCTCCCCTTCTTTCTCCCCTCCTTGCTTATATGCCCCATCCATTGCCTTTTTCTTCCCCTCCTTAGCTTCTTGCTCCCACCTCTCCCCTACGACACAAGCCCTACACGTAAAATTTATCTTTTTCATTTTTTCCCTGTCACGGCCCAAAGTATCCCCACTAATCCATTGTTTACATCTTCCACATTCTACCAAAAAACTCTTCTCCCCCCTACCCACCATATCTACTATTTCTCCTACTCATTTCTCTCACACAAACAATCAACTTTTCCGAAAACTCCCTACCAAATTTTGTTTCCCGCCAAAAACGCTACCCATGCTTATCCTCCTCGCACCCAAAACCGTTTTTAGCACCCCAAATATCCTCTTCCCGCTCCTACAACTGACACCACACACATCACCAACTATTCACAAAACGGACAATATACACTACACACAGGAAACCCACCTATAATCTCTGTAATTGTCCAAAATGTGTCGCAGCTATCGTCTGCTCGTCATTCCAAGATGGCGCTGCCTTTGACATGTTTGTTTTAATGGTTAATTTCTTTTTTTTCAAAAATTATGCCACAGATTAAGTGGGATTTGGGGATGTTGGTTCATCTGTGCTGTCCTTTGTAGTACCAATTTGCCCACTCATCTTTGTTTTCTTCTTTCGCTACTTAGGTTTGCATATTTTTGGAGCTTTTCTTAAACTATTGATTCGGATGACGCTGCCCCATGTTGCCATGTTAACATGAAGTTAACTACTTGAAGGCAAGTCACGTACTACGTTCAACTTACTTCTGGCAGTCGTATCAAATCTATAGTCTGTCTTAGGATATTCCTAGGACCTTCCTGAGAATATGGTAAGATCTCTTTGATGAAAAATCTGGTCCCAAACATACAAGAATTAAGACAAATGTCTTAGTAGTGTTTTAAGCCCGTTTCACACTAACCAGACAAGGTATCAGGACACTGCTAGGACCTGTCACGATCAGGAATTTCGTTCAAATCATTCGTTCAATTCCTAATCGTGACAGCGTCCTAGATGGTGTCCTAGCAAGATCGGGGAGTTCCTAGGTGCAGCTAGGACAAATGGCTTGTCGGGCCAAAGTCTTGGACATGTTCAAAACTTTTGCCAGGACATCCAGGACACCCAGGACAAATTTTTATTCCGGGACAACTCCTAGCAGTGTCCGGGACAAGTCCTAAGACAGTCCGCATGATCCTAACTGTGTCTTGCGGTTGAGGGGTGTTGCTTTACACCCAGGACACGACCCGATTCAGTTAGGACGCTGCTAGGACACGATATTTGCCTTGGCCTAGTCACGTGAATTGGGGGATTCCCCATGACGTCGGTTGGGAATTCCCGCACCACAACGAGGCCAGAAGTATCATGGCGTGCACGAAGCGCATGTCTGTCAGCAAAAAGTCGATAGCAGCACTGTTTTCATAATTTGTTTGTTACAGACTACAGCTCTTCGAAACGTATAGCTCAATAATCTTGACACGTGGATACTTATATAGGATGTCGCCCTCATTAGCTTAAATGATAAGTTCACGCCGATAAGGACACGTTGTGGGGTCAAGATCATGATGATTAAATCGGATTTCGCACCTCCCACGCCCCCCCCCCCCCCTCAGCATAAGAACCCGTTCAAAGACAAAATGAAACGTATTCATATACATAATTTATGCGTTTTCTGGTTATAACTGAATATGTAGTAGGTGTCCATGACAAATTTGCAGACAGTTGAAGGTGATTAAAAAGAAAACATTGATCATGTTGTTATTCCTAAATTTGCCTGCACAACCAGGTTTGCAATCACACTATTCAACTTTAAAATCTTACAAAAAGTGTTAGGATTTTCCTTAGGAAAAGTTTAGGATATAACTTTAGTCGCAACTAGAAATTAATACTGCATTGCGATAAACATTTATTGTTCTAAATTACACACCCAGGGGGAAAAGAAAAGGTTTGTTATTCTCCTCTATTGGTGGGCTACCCCTATAGCCAGGTGGTTTATACATTACGTACCAACTCCTCACTGTCATTCGGGGTCCCGGCTTCCAAAAGTGGCCAGTGACTTGCAATCTTTCGGCGGCTCTCCAGTTTCCTTCACCAGTAACAATTGTCAATTCAAAATTCGTCTTTGATATGCCAGGAAAAGTGACGATAAAAGATATTCCAAATCCAGATCCATCTAAGCACTCAGGTACAGAGGGGCGCCCCACTTCCGTTATGTATTTCGCGCAAGAAGGGAAGGTTTTTTTTTTAACACCTCCGCATGTCCGCGATTTTGTAAAAGAAGGGTAATTTTTTGTACCCAGGTGCGAAGTAATGGGGGGGGGGGGGGTGAAAATTCCCTTACAATCCATGATAAATAGGCGGCTCTGACGCCGAGTGACTCCCAAAGTGACTGGGCTTCCGAGTTTGCTGCCGCCACTTGCTCTGGCTTAACAGGCAGAGGATTATACAATCTTAAGTTAAAATACGTGTTCCTGTTCATCCAATGTCAGTGTTTTGATAAAGAAGGGGTGTTTATTTGGTGAAAAAAGTCAGCGTTTTTATTGAAATAAGGTTGCTTTTTGGCCAGAAATCAGTGCTTTAGGGGAAATTTTTATTTTTTTGATAATGGGCGTATGCGCCCCCTTATTACCCAAGTGCCCCCTCCGGCCCCCCCCCCGGGAACCCCTCCAGTGATCAATTCCTAAAATATACCATGGCTACCACCTCAGCCACAAAACATCATATGAATTGCATTTATGCATTATTGTCCTTAAGACAACATAATTCATTTATCTAGAAAGTCCCTAATATGTTCTTTTTAAATAAATTAAAATCGTACTTTTAGGGCCAATAATTACGGAGAAATCATTGAATGAAAACGCCTTGAACTCACGTTTTGATTTCCCAACAAAAATGTCCGTTTTCATTTGATGATTTCTCACTCATCACTGGGCCTAAGACAACAAATCTTATACATCTAGAAAGGCAGTAATATAGTCTTTTAAAATATATTAGAATTATATTTGTGGATCCAGAAATCACGACATTATGTTTGGAAGATCATAAAGAGATCTTACCTTGGCTGCTAATGTTGGCTGTTCTTATCTCATAATACTAAGATGCAGTGTATAAGCCTGTACTGTGCACTTGTTGCAGCTAGTAATAATGATAAAAATACTACTACTACTACTACTACTACTACTACTACTACTACTACTACTACTACTACTACTACTACTAATAATAATAATAATAGGTATTACGTTGTAAGTAGCTGCAAATATATGAATCTGAATAGTTCATGTGGCTAGGTAAATGTACGTTTTTTTGGCGACATGTTTATTTCTTATTTATTAATGTACACTGTATTATTTTGCATGTCAGTGCAGTCAATAAACATACTATACTATACTATGTTACGATGATTGAATCTTTTATGGGACAGCTACAAGATGGTCAAGACATGTCCCCGCATTGTCCCCGACACATCCCGGACGCATCTTATATGTCCTAGCTAAATCGGGGACAAAAATACTAATTTGCATAATGCCTAGCACATGTCCGCATTGTCCTAACATAGTCCGCGACGTGTCCCCGACACATCGCAGACAAATCCCCACCAACTAGGATTTGTTCAGGATGTCCTAAACGTCCTTCAAGTATGTCTTGTTCATCCTTCATACTGTCCGGGACGTGTTCCGGACATGTCCCCGACACTACAAAGACATCCTCATTTGCATAATTTTTACCAATTTTCAGCTAGGACTTTGTCGGCATCAAAGAAGTCGGGGTGTCCTAGATGTCCTAGCTACGTCTTGGCAAAAAGTCCTAGCTTGTCTTGTTAGTGTGAAACGGGCTTTAGGAACACACCTAGGAATGAGTTGGGACCAAAAACATTGATCCATGACTTAAGAACTTCCATGAATGTTTTGAACATGTTCAAAACTTCGACACTATGCTAGGACCTAGCCAAGATGTTCTGAGATGTTCCTAGGAATAAACGCGAAGAAACAAGAGTGACATGCCGAATCTTCTAGGAACATCAAAATCTGGACCTTCTTGGCAAGGTCTTGTTTGAACCCTTGGTAGTGGGACACGTGCTTCAGTAAAAGAAATCTCAAAATATTGTCTTGTCCTCAACTTATTTTCATTTGTATCAGATTATGTGTACACTCAACATGTAAATGGTCTGAACGTGGCAGAAACCACGCCATTCATGCACTAGTTCATACCAGTTCATTCGTGAGCTTCCCCTTCACTTTGAACCTTTCAACATCAGTGACAACCAGACATGGTTCATAGTTTAATTACCCACTTACATCAACCAACAATAGTGAATCTAACAGAATGCAGCAAAAAACGGAAGCTTAGTCACTCCTCACACATATCAAACATCAAGTTTTCTCTGCGCAATAAGTAAATTTCGCAATTTTTTAATACCTGGAATGTGCACATTTGAAGTAGGTCAGACAGCCAGTTTAAGTCCACTTTGCTGTACACACCTTAGATGATTCCCTTTTGGGGTGTCGGTCACTAAGGTAAGGAGTTAAGCTGAGAGTTAATCTATATTTACTCTCTTTATTTTTGGGGGATTTGAAGAATACCTGCATAAACTCCTATTGAATACAAGGAAAAAAGAGAGTAAATGTTTTTATATTGGTGGAGAAATATAAATCTAGTGTAGGGTCTTTGCCAGAGTTTAGAAGCTGGGTGCCTTACGCCTACTTATTTTCTCTACTGCTGCTACTAACAAAGGTATAACTATTGATATCACTAGTGCTACTTCTACTGCTGCTGCTGCTACAGCTACAGCAACAGCACTACTATTTCCAGAACTCCTCTTACTACTACTGTTCTTCTTCTTCTTCCCCTTCTACTACTACTACTTGTACATTGCAGTATCTGTTGAGCAAGTAGAAGAAATGTCAAGCGCCTGGAATAACTGTGGTATGTTATTACATTATAATATAGTCTTAATATATTTTGCGGGATTATTATTATTATTCTTTTATTAATCTAATTGTTATTATTATTATCACTATTATTATTATTATCATTATTATTACCATTATCATTATTATCATCATTATAACCATTATTATTATTATTATTATTATTATTATCATCATTATCATTATTATTATTGTTGTTTTGTTGTGACAGTTTTACCGTTCATAAAATGCTTTTAATCGAGTTGTTTAGCAATAGTTATGTTAATATTATTAAATGTTTTACTATAATATCATTGAACTGATACTAGACCAAGAAAGATATTGTGGACAAGTGTCATGTTTAAAAACACAAAAGAAAATGTGCCTAAAAACCAATTAGATGTTTGAATTGTTGATATTACTGCTGTATTAATGTTAATTTTTATTTCAAAGTCAGTGGACGTCAACATCAACCCTTATTTATGTCTTCAAGAAAAGAAAAACTATCATTCTCTTTTTAATCATTATTATCGTTTGTATTATTATTATAATTATTACTATTATTATTATATTATTATCATGAAAATTATTATTATTATTGTTATTATTATAATCATTATTAATATCATCACTACTACTATTATTATTATTATTATTATCATTATCATTATTATTATTATCATTATTGTTATTATTTTAACTGGTGTGATGTGACAGTTTTTCAACTCATAAAAATGCTATTAATCAAGGAGTTGTTTTAGCAATGTATATGTTTATATTAAATATATCATCATATCATATATCTGAAATCTATATCAAAGAAAATCCAGTGGACAATAGCCGCGATTGTTATAAAAATTCAGAGAAAATGTGCTTAGAAAATTTTTCATATTTCAATTGTTGATATTGTTGCTGTTTTCATGTTATTTTTCAGTTCATAAGTCAGTGAACGTCAACATTCATCCTTATTAAAGACTTCGAATAAAGAAAAAGAGATGAATATAACAACAGCATCCCCTCCTTACAGTTTAAGAATGTTTGTGGCATACAGTGGCATCACCTTCATAACCATTCTGGTCATCTTCCGACTCCTGGCACCAAGACTGTCTGCTTACTTCATACCAGCATACCGCCACCTCTCCAAGAACAACAAGCTGAGATGGAATCGTATTGTTGTTTCCCAGTGCTTTGTCATATCAATTAGTTGTGTTGCAGTATACGGATTCGTGTCAAGCGATGAACTGTACCTGGATCCAATATGGGGATCTTCGAGCGCAGTCCCATTGGCGTTTGGTATGGTAGTGGGGTGCATGATAGGAGATATTGTTATCATGTTCTCTTGTTATGAAGCTCTTTATAGACTACATCCCTTACTCCATCATATAGTAGTAGTATTTGGAATTATATGTACTGCCGCCACTGGGGGCCGTTTCTCGTACGATCGTAAAATACGGACATTGTTGAAATCCGTATTTTACGAAATTTCCGTTTCTTGAAGGCCCTGTTTGTTCCGTATGATACGACAGGTCCGTTTCTTCAAGCCTGTCGTATCGTAACATACGGCAAAAATCGTTGATTTTCAACGACACCTCCAGAGGTGTCGTTGAAATACGATTTTTAGACTAATTTTTAAAGTTAGATGGACCAAGTGAGAAAGAGCAAATAAAAAACTTTATATTTTCACTACAGTTTTTGGGGAAAGAAAAAAGAAATTTATTTTTTCCAGATCACTCTAGAGGGAGGTTAAATAAAACTTTATTTTTTCACGACCATCTGAGAGCTAAAATAAAAAACAACAACTTTATTTTTACAACCTGCTGAAGCCTATCAGGACCACTGAAAAATAGTTTTCATTTCTTATTTTTTTTCCTTAGAAATCCGAAGATCTCAAAAAATAAAAAGAAATAAAATTCTATGACCGCTTAGGAGGTCCACGGAATTTAAAAAAAAATCTTCCCTTAGAAATCCAAAAATCTCAAAAGACATCTCAGTCCTGGCGCAAATACAAAAAGAAAAATCGCTCCAGGCGCAATTACAAAGAAATCTCATTATTTATACCCATTCAAATATTTTTAAAAAGATCTGTATCCAAAAGAAGAAAAAACAATTGTTGCTTCAAGATCCTCGTTCACAATTTGAGATTTTCGGATTTAAGGAAAAAGATATAAATAAGAAATATTTTCTTAGTGGTCCTAATAGGCTTCCGTAACAACCGTTTTGGGAGAGAGAGAAAATAAAACTTCTTTCCCGACCGCTCCAGAGGGAGGGTAAATAAAACGTTATTTATCCTGCCTCTACAGAAGGAATATATCTAACATCTAACGTTAACATGTATCTACCTGTCTGTCTGTCTGTGTTTCTACCGATCTAACGATCTATGTGTGAGCGCATGCACTCACACATACATACATACATACATACATTCATACATACATGCATATATACATACAGATAGATAGGTAGATAGATAGATGGATAGACAGATAGATAGATGATGCAGTTTATAAAATATGTCATGATGCAGTCAATAGTTTCATTTAACCACCCAAAAAGACGGTCGTGAAACAAAAATGTTTTTTTTTTCATTTTCTCCCCCCCCCCCAAAAAAGGGTAGTGAACATTAAAAAGTCTTTTATTTTTCTCTCCCCCCAAAACGTTCGTGAAAATAAAGAAGTTTTTTATTTTCTATTCCCACAACAAGGTCGTGAAAATAACAAGCTTTTTATTATCTTTTTCGCATGGTCGGGAAGAAATAAAGTTGTATTCTCTTTCTCCCCAAAACGGTCGTGAAAATAAAAAGTTATGTATTTGCTATTTCACACTTGGTCCACCGTAATATATATATATATATATATATATATATATATATATATATATATATATATATATATATATATATATATATATATATATATATATATATATATATATATATATACATACATACATACATACATACATACATACATACATACATACATACATACATACATACATACATACATACATAGTGATCCGTGTGGTCGCGAGAAATTACGATTGCAATAGACCCATTTGACTCGTACCGTTCATAAGCCCGATCTGATTACTGTATCTTGAACCCTTAATTTACAATTCTATCACAATTCTCAGTATTTATAAATGATTTCCCTGTATTTATAAATCATTTTCGTGTATCTATGTCATTTTCTTGTATTTGTAAATGCAGTATTTACAAATATTAGAAAATGATTTATAAATACTAGAAAATGTTTTATAAATACTAGGAAATGGTTTATTTGTATTTAGGAATGTGCATGGTTCTCTAATACTAATAAATCATTTTTTAGTATTGATAAATGATTTTCTAGTATTTATAAATCATTTTCTACTATTTGTAAATGTGAATAGCTGCTCATTGTACAAGTGGCCATGGCTCAAACAAAGGTTTCTTTAGGTCTCCTTCAGACCACA
>OZ012701.1:1195211-1297711 GCA_963942565.1 Maea johnstoni
ATGTTATATGTGGAATAAAACATGGAAAAAAGAAAAATAAACTTTGTTATCTCCAATCTGCCCATGACATGTATACTTGTCCAGGAACCTTGCATAAGGAAGAAAAACGCCAATTGCAATTTTCCTGAACAGAAGCATACAAATATTGTCTATTCAACTTCAGTTTGCATGCAGTTAAAGATATGTACTCCAGTAGAGTAGAAGGACATTTCCTTATTCATACAATTTGAACAAGATTTTTACTTTTAATCTGACCAATCAATGTTGTGGGTGATTTCTGGCAAAAGGTAAGTGTTTTAGGGTGTGTTTTAGGGCAATAGCAGAACATATGCTTACTAAGGATCTGAATGCCCCATCCCAAGTAACTAGACTACACATTCAAAAATGTTAATTTGTGCATACCTACGTATGTATACATGTAATCGTGCGTGTGTTTGTCCCAACAGCCAGAGATAAGCTATTAACAGGCTAAAATGGCTGCCCCCAGTTTGTGTCTGTAAGGAGGTGTTTAAACAACAATATACTTCTAGTATGAAGGTTGGCAGTGGTGGGAACTTGGGTTTAAGTAGAGAATACCAAATGAAACTATTTGGGGCTCTGTTTTATTCATGGTGGAATTGCCCTTTAACAAGTTGTGACATCCCCACATGCATCTCAAACTTAGGCCAGTAGAGAACTAATACAGATGGCAATAAACAAGTGAACACCATAGTTTCATTTTATTCTATATGGTTCATTTTATTGATAAAGAGGTTTATCATGATGTGCCTCCTTTCAACGTTTTAAACCATTTAGGACACGTTGGTCACAGAAAAAAAAGAAATGGCCTCTAGCATTCTAATAACTGGACATTGTAGTATTACTTTAAGTATGAGAGATGATCAAAGGCCTGAACCCATTGATATCTAGGGCGCACACATGATGAGAAAACTTTGGACAAAAACACATCAAATTTGAAAATATTTGAAAAAAAAACTTAGATATTGATGATCGTAAAGAGGGGCTACAAGTGTAAGTCAAACAAGCTCAAAATATTGTTTTGTTATCTATTCATTATCATTTGTATCAGAGTGTGTGTGCACTCCAGGTGTAAATGGTTTGAACATGACGGAAACCACGTCATCCCTTCACGCTTAGCTTTGCCCATAAAAGGATTGAGTTCAAGATTCTGCTTATGACTTTCAAATGCATGCCCGGGAATGCATGCAAGGATGTGCCCCTCTATACTTGAGGGAACTGTTAGTCAAACAAGCTAATACAAGGACTCTAAGATCAAACACTAAGAACTTATTACAGATACCACTCACTAATCTGAAAAGGTTTGGTGACAGAGCATTCTGTGCCTATGCACCACGCCTTTGGAATGAGCTCCCTGACAACATCAAGGCTGCTGATAGTGTGCAAAACTTCAAGAAACAGATGAAAACATTGCTATTTCAAAGGGGTTTAATTGACTATATGGACCATGACAACTGTCCAATGACTCTAAAGCGCTTTTGAACATTATAGGTGGAAAGGGCGCTATATCAAATATCAATTATTATTATTATTATTAAATCCTCCCCTGTTACCGTTACAATTCAGGCAAAAACTAGTTCAAATCAGCTCATCCACGAGGTCTCCCCTCACTATGAACCAATCAGTATCAGCAGCAAAAAACTGGTTCATAGGTTGATAACCTGTTCACATCATTGAGTTTCCTCTAAGCAATACGAAACATTTTTTATTAACTGAAATGTGCATGGTGACAAAATATCTAGGTAGGTCAGCCGTGGTACTAAAGGGTTAAACTACCGGTAGTTTAAGATTTGACTGCATTTTGCTGTACACGCCTTACAGGATTCTGTCTCAGGGTGTCAGCCACTAAGGTAAGGAGCTAACCAAAATTTAATTCATATACTCTATTTATTTTAAGGGGGATTTAAAGAATACCTACATACAATCCCATCATATATAAGTTGAAAAGAGGGCACTTATTGAAAGACTACTTACTTTTGCTATTGCTGCTATTACCACTGACACTGCTACCACTAGTACTACTTCTGCTGCTACTACTGTTGCTACCACTACTACTACTACTACTACTACTACTACTACTACTACTACTACTACTACAACTACTATTACTACTTTGAATTTGGAATTTCGTTTTTTGACAATTTTTGTCATAGTTCGTGACTAGCCAAGCTGTCCCGGGGAAAAAACACCACCTAACCCAAGTACACACTAAACAAGAAAAACGTGTAAAGCTTTCTGCGTGTGCTTGCTTTATACACTTATGTATCTTAATTTTACTTACTTTTGCTATTGCTGCTATTACAATTGATACTGCTAGCACTAGTACTACTTCTAGTACTAATATTGTTGCTACTACTACTACTTCTACTACTACTACTACTACTACTACTACTACTACTACTGCTACTACTACTACTACTACTACTACTTGGAATTTCGTTTTCCTGACACTTCTGCATGACTAGCCAAGGGGTCCTGGGCAAAATCAACATTTACATGTTGGAACTGTTGAGAATTGTTGACTTATTGTTATTTTCAGTTCAAAGTCAGTGCAATTTCAGCATCTGTCCTGATTGAAGATTTTGAGAAAAGGAAGAAAAGATCAACGTAACAACAGCATCCCCTCGTTACAGTGTTAGAATGTTTGTGGCATACAGTGTCATCACCTTCATAACCTGTCTTGTCATCTTCCGCCTCATAGCACCAAGACTCTCTTCTTACTTCATACCAGCATACCGCCAACTCTCCAATGACGACAAGCTGAGATGGAATTCTATTGTTGTTGCCCAGTGCTTTGCCATGTCAATTAGCTGTGTTGCAGTATACGGATTTGTTTCAAATGATGGACTCTACCTGGATCCACTTTGGGGAAATTCGAGTGCAGCTTCTGTGGCGTTTGGTGTAGCAGTGGGGTATATGATAGAAGATATTGTTATCCAGTTACTAGAACCATCAGCCCTTTATGAACTGCAATTAATGTGCCATCATGTAGCAGTGTTATTTGGAGTTATATCTGCTGGAGTCACTGGATCATGCACCTTTTTTGTGTTCCCCCGTTTCCTGCACGAACTTTCAGATATATTCCACAACTTTCTCTTGTTTTTCAATCTTATTCGAGTTGAGAAGAAGTCTCCTATATATCTTGCTAACGGAATATTCTTCACAGTAATATTCTTCTTCTGCCGGATTGCCATCATGCCATGGTTCTGGAACCAATTCTACTATGGTTTCTGGAGTGACATTGTTCAGCCCCCTTTATTCATGTTCTATACAATAGGTGGGGTTGCTCTTTTTCTTGATGTCATGAATTTGTCTTGGTTCTATCTTATTGTTAAAGGGTTGCTAAAGGTCCTAAGGGGAGAAAAGGGTAGTTCCAAGGACAAATCCAAAACTACTAAAAGAATGAACTAGAATGTTTTACAGCCCTTTGGGTATTTTGATAACATCTAGGATCATAAGCTCGCTCTGATTTTCGTGAAGTATGGGTATGTCACCACACATGTTCTAGACTCTCTCTCACTCTCTACCCAACTCTTGAACTGTGAGGATGTGCTGTTTAACTCTCTCGCCGACCCTTGTACTGCTAAAATGTGCTTTAACTGACTTCTGGGCTGAGGAATATTACTTATGAGCTAGCAATAGCAAACGGTTACATAATTGTTGTATACAGATTCCTTGTTTCAATTACCATTACGTTTATATGGCAAGATTTGTGTTCAATTGTGTAGCATTTTTGTAGAAATATGATGTATCCCGCTGAGACCATCCAATCAGAAAGCGAGTCTACAGCTATTTTGTCTCCAAAAGCTTTAGTGTTGAAAGTAATCATAACATAGCAGCACGGGGATTAATAAGCAAAGAAAACAGGGTGCAATGTGTACACGTTGCTCTCATAGGGAGTAATAGGGAGAAAGTGTTTCCATTGCGATGTGCATACTAAGTTATTTCTCTTCCACTGTAGGACACCGTTCTTCATTTCAAAACTTATCTACCTTGAGGACCATCTCATAGTGTATGTTTATTGAGGAATAAAATATGGAAAAAATAAAAAATAACTTTGTTATCTCTCATCTGCCCATGACATGTATACTTGTCCAAGAAACTTACACAAGCAAGGAAACAGCAATTGCAATTTTCATGAACAGAATATTGATTCATTGTTCTTTCAACTTACGTGTGCATGCAGTTAAAGATATGTATGAGTACTCAAGAAGGACATCCCCTCATTCATACAATTGACAGAGGATTCTTACTTGCTGGCGTTTACCCCAGCCAATAAATCTGAACAATCAATGATATGGGTGATTTCTGGGAATAGGTCAGTGTTTTTGGGGTCTTTTAGAGCATGGATCACATGCTTATAAAGTATCTGAATGTCCCATCCTCGGTTATTTTCAAAGTCACTCTATACTAATCCCTAACGTTTATTAACTCAATATGATATATACATTTGGTGATGTATTCTTTGATGAAAAGAAAAAATGTCTGTTTGCAACACATTTTTGATGTGCCAATATGGTACAATACACAAATTATTGAAGGTAAAATTCAAAGTTGGGTAGACAAAGTTATACGATCAATAGGTGACCTATAAGATACAGTGGGTCACAGATGTATCCAATAGAGTACACACAAAATGTTCTGGAATTGAAATGTGACTTTTTATTGTACAACAAATTGAAAAAAAAGGTACAAATTACTATTGGTAAAAACTGTACTTCGGTATATGACAACATACGCCCACAATTACCCTTAGTACTATACATTATAGAAACTGGTACTAAAGGTAACAAGAATGCATCCTTTAATTCAATTAATACAAGTAACAGCACCTTAATAAATCTCCAAGATAAATGGTCTAAAGGTTTAAACGATGAAATAAGAATAAACTCTAGTTCCTTCAAAAATGCAAACAAATACTCTCCTGTGTATCAACACTTTTTTCATTTCAAACTACTACATAGGGGAGTAGTTCACAATAGATTACACGAAATTCGAGCTCTCAAACACCAAATCGCCTATGTTTTAGTACCACAGAAGCTATTGAACACGTTTATATTGATTGTTGTAAAGTTAGACTGCTATGGCAGGATACTGAAAACTGGGTTAAACTGTCATATAATCCTCAGTTCAAAGTTTCAGATACTAAAAAGATCTTTGGTAAAAAACAAAACGATTACATTGAACACTTTATTATCATTAGTACCAAAGATGTTATATATCAAAAAAGAAAAACTGGTGAACGAATGTCTCTATCAGATGTAAAAGGATAACTTTTAAAAATCTACACATAATCAGATCTCAGGAAATAATGCAAAACAATAAGAGATCAATTGATGAAAAGTGGAATATTTTAATTTATTGTCTCCAAAATGACTCTGCTACAACACATAGCTGGTATATAATATAAACATACTTATTGAATGGACACTTGAAGTCGATGTACTGCAAACACTTTTTTTCATATAAATGTTGAGGTTGTTAATGAAGGATATCCCCATTTCTATAATCATATATGTCAAGAAAATACTTTTGATATATTCATATTGTTTGTGAGATTTATTTCGCTCTTTGTTTATATAATTATGAATGACTTGTGTAGAATAATAATCCTGTTGCACATATGTGCAATTTGAAATTTGAAAATAAAGTATCTAAATGCCCCATCCTCAGTTTTTCCGAAATCACTCAAGACTATGAACTTATGGATGCAATTATAGAGGTCAACCCCAAGTCCAGCATGAACCAACTATGTATATATGCATGTATGTACGTATGTATGTATGTATGGGTGCGTGCATGTGTATGTATGTATATGTATGTATGTATGTATATATGTGTGTGTGTGTGTGTATGTATGTATGTATGTATGTATGTATGTATGTATGTATGTATGTTTGTATCATGTGTATATGTAAGTGTGAAGCAGAACAGTGGAAAGCCTTATGCATTTACATTGAAAAATCGGCCCATCCCCGCAGGCAGCGCAAACTTTCTAGGGGTAAGAGCAGTAGAAAATTGAAACAGACGGCGATAAAAAATGGGTCTTTTACACGAGTTACTGTTACTTATACGGTTCATTTTGTTCATGATAAGGCATATGAATAAATACCTCCTTTAAACATTTTAAACAATTTCGGACATGTCGGCCAGAAAGAGTATTGTCCTCTAGAATTTCAATACCTGGACACTCTAGTATTACTAGAGTATGACAGGCGGTCAAGGGCCTTAATCCATTGTTATCTGGGGCGCACACATGATCAGAAAATGTTGGACAAAACACTTCAAATTGGAAAATAGTTGAAAAAATATCCAAGAAGGGATTGATGATCATAAAAAGAAAAAGGCTACAAGTTTTCGTCAAAAAAATATTGTTTTGTCATCTATTCATTTTAATTTGTACTAGATTATGTGCAGACCCCAGGTGTAGATGGGCTGAACATGATAGAAACCACGTCGTCCATGCAGCCCTTGTATCCTCCCCTGTTTATCATTCTAATTCAGGCAAAAACCAAACCAGCTCACCCGTGATGCCCCCATCCACTATGAACCAATCAGTGCCAGCAGCATAAAACTGGACCATAGTTTGATAACCTGTTCACATCATTGAGTTTCCTCTAAGCAATACGAAACAGTCTTTAGGTCAGGCGAGACTGGTACTGAGATGTTAAACTAGTTGAAGATTTGACTGCATTTTGATGTACACGCCTTAAAGAATTCTGTCTCAGGGTGTCAGCCACTAAGGTAAGGAGCTAACCAAAATTTAATTCATATACTCTATTTATTTTAAGGGGTGTTTAAAGAATACCTGCATACAATCCCATCATATATAATTTGAAAAGAGAGCACTTATTGTAAGAGTACTTACTTTTGCTATACCTGCTATTACCACTGACACTGCTACCACTGGTACTACTTGTACTGGTAATACTCTTGATACTACTACTACTACTACTACTACTACTACTACTACTACTACTACTACTACAACTACTTGGAAATTGAAATTCCGTTTTCTGACACTTTTTACCACCTAACCACAAGTCACTGGAAACTCTCTCGAATGCCCCGCGTGGGATTTAAACCCGGACTGGCATTTTTATTACTTGCCCTGGCCAGGTATTAAAATACAGGCAGTAACGAGAGGCAGCTAGCAGTCAGTGACCACGCATTAGATCACACAGCCACGAGTGGAGGCCCACTACTACTACTACTACCACTACTACTACTACTACTACTACTTCTAATATGATGCTGGCACGGCCAGAAAGCGAGCGAAGCTTTGGATTATTTCATTTTTTTTTTACTTCTGACCAAAATAAAGCATTGATTGACCTACAATTAATGGCATACAAAACATTACGATTTTAAACTGTCTTAAAATTTATATTTCGCAACTGATTTTGACGTGAATTCAATGGCCAGTACAATGAATTCTGGCGGTTCTATCGATCTAAACCGCATTAAAATTGACCCACAGACAGGCGAGAAATTAAGTTTTAACTTGAGTAGCGGCCACGGCGTGGTATGACCAGGAAGCGAGCCGAGAATTGAGCCACGGACAGGCGAGAAATTCAGTTTTAACGTGGATATACATGTAGTAGCGGCCACTTTCATTCATATTTCGCAACTGATTTTGACGAGAATTCAATGGCCAGTAGAATGAATTCTGGCGGTTCTATCGACCTAAACCGCAATGGTCAGTAGAATGAATTCAGGCTGTTCTAAACTGCATTATAATTGAATTGCATTCATATTTCGCAACTGATTTTGACGAGAATTCAGTGGCCAGTACAATGAATTCTGGCGGTTCTATCGATCTAAACTGCAATGGTCAGTAGAATGAATTCAGGCGGTTCTAAACTGCATTCGAATTGAGCCACGGACGGGTGAGAAATTAAGTTTTAACGTGGATATACATGTAGAAGCGGCCACTTTCATTCACGCACGTGCATTCATGCATTTCATCCAATGGGATGACATGTAAGTGTTTGGTATTGTTGTACTGCACATTACGTCATAGTCGACCAATGAAATAGGTCGTTACTTAACCTACTAAAGAAATCCTCCAGAAGAGAAATCGTCCGCACGTTGAGTGATATTGTTGTCCCGCACGTTGAGTGATATTGTTGTCCCGCACGTTGAGTGATATTGTTGTCCCGCACGTTGGACGATATTGTTGTCCCGCACGTGGGACGGTGACAACTTTCTGGGTCCCTGTATGTATTTCTTATAGTGACGTCATATACACTCACGCGCAATTGAGGGATTGCGAGGCTTCGCGAAAGGCCTACGGCCTTTCGAGCTTCGCTCGCTACTACTACTACCACTACTACTATCACTACTACTACTACTACTACTACTACTACTACTACCACTACTACTACTACTACTACTACTACTACTACTTCTACTACTACTACTACTACTACTACTATTACTACTACTACTGCTGCTGTTGTTGCTGCTGCTTCTGCTGCATCTACTACTACTACTACTACTACTACTACTACTACTACTACTACTACTACTACTACTACTACTACTACTACTACTACTAATGGTGCTACTACTACAGTATTACTGCTACTACTATTGCTACTATTATCCTTATCGTAATTGTTATTATTATTATTATTATTATTATTATTATTATTATTATACTATTTATAATTATCATTATTATCATTAATACAGTATTATTATTATTATTGTTATTAATAATATTATTATTATTATTATTATTATAATTATAGTTATTATTATTAGTGTGTTGTGACAGTTTTACAACTCGCAAAAGTGCTACTAATCAATGAAGAGATGTTATTGGACTTTCTATGTTTAAATTGAATATACTATCATATCGATTAAGTTAAATCTATATTGAAAACAAATTTTGTGGACAAGTGCTATGTTTGTTATACAAATTTAAAAAAAATGTACCTAAAACCATTTACATGTTTGAATTGTTGAAATTGTTGCCTTATTATTATTTTCAGTTCAAAGTCAGTGCAAATTCAGCATCTGTCCTGATTGACGATTTTGAGAAAAGGAAGAAAAGATGAATGTAACAACAGCATCCCCTCCTTACAGTGTTAGAATGTTTTTGGCGTACACTGGCATCACCTTCATAGCCAGTCTGGTCATCTTCCGAATCCTGGCACCAAGACTCTCTTCTTACTTCATACCAGCATACCGCCAACTCTCCAATGACGACAAGCTGAGATGGAATTCTATTGTTGTTGCCCAGTGCTTTGCCATGTCAATTAGCTGTGTTGCAGAATACGGATTTGTTTCAAATGATGGACTCTACCTGGATCCACTATGGGGAAATTCGAGTGCAGCTTCTCTGGCGTTTGGTCTGGCAGTGGGGTATATGATAGAAGATATTGTTATCCAGTTACTAGAACCATCAGCTCTTTATAAATTGCAACACATGTGCCATCACGTAGCAGTATTATTGGGAGTTATATCAGCTGGAGTGACTGGATCATGCACCTTTTTTGTGTTCCTCCGTTTCCTGCACGAGCTTTCCGATATATTCCGCAACTTTCTCTTGTTTTTCAATCTTATTCGAGTTGAGAAGAAGTCTCCTATATATCTTGCTAACGGAATAGTCTTCACTGTAATGTTCTTCTTCTCCCGGATTGCCATCATGCCATGGTTCTGGAACCAATTCTACTATGGTTTCTGGAGTGATATTGTTCAGCCCCCTTTATTCATGTTCTATACATTAGGTGGGGTTGCTCTTTTTCTTGATGTCATGAATTTGTCTTGGTTCTATCTTATTGTTAAAGGGTTGCTAAAGGTACTAAGGGGAGAAAAGGATAGTTCCAAGGACACATCCAAAACTACTAAAAGAATGAACTAGAATGTTTTTACATCCCTTGGGGTATTTTGAATCACGGAATCTAGGGTGTCCATGTAAACTCAATAATTATGTCATATAATCTCTGTCAAGTTCCTACTACTAGAAGAAACAGGATGATGCCCGGGGGGGGGGGGGGGGGGGGGGGCACTCAGGTACAGAGGGGGGCCGCACCTTAGTTACGTATTTCGCGGAAGAAGGGGTCTTTTTTGAAGACCTCCGCATGTCCGCGATTTTGTAAAAGAAGGGTACTTTTTTGTACCCAGGTACGAAGTATGGGGGTCAAAATCCCCTCACAATTCACGAAACATACGCGGCTCTGACGCCGATTGACTCCCGAAGTATCTGGGCTTCCGAGTTTGCTGCTGCCAATTGCTGCCGCTAAACACGCAGAGGATTATAAAATCTAAAGTTAAAATACGTGTTTCCGTTCATCCAATGTCAGTGTTTTGATAAAAGAAGGGGTGTTTATTTAGTGGAAAAAGTCAGCGTTTTTACTAAAATAAGGGTGCTTTTTTGGTCAGAAATCAGTGCTTTAGGGGTATTTTTTAATTTTGATAACGAACGTATGCGCCCCCCTAAATACCCAAGTGCCCCCCCCCGGGGGATGATGCCAAGCTTTTGCAACTAATGTGTGCTCATATGCTCATTGTAACTGCAGGGTTAAGGTTTGGCTCACCCTGTACTGAGCCTGCATGCATAGTGTGCTATTTTGGGGTATTGTTATGTGCTGGCTAGCTCTGTGCAGCAGGTTTCTATGTGGTCACTAGACCAAGCCATAGTGTGCTATTTTGAGGTATTGTTATGTGCTGGCTAGCTCTGTGCAGCAGGTTTCTATGTGGTCACTAGACCAAGCCATTGACCATGCAGGTTGTCTGGTCTAGTGTGTTCAGGCTGCATACAGGCTGTACAGAGGTGGATCCTTTCTTCTGTACTGCCTGGCTAGCATGTGCAGTCTGCATACACTGGAGCAGCCATGCATTTCAATGGCACAGTGCTATGTAAATAAGGTTGGCTGCATTTATGTAAATATCTCTCAGTCTTGGCTATATAAACTAGGCAAGACTAGCCTTCTACCTCACTTCTCTTCAATGCTCAGACAGAGTACACTTGATGGCTGAACCTTGTAGCTTAGATTGGATTGCTGCCCAAAGAGGTATGTTTTATAAGACTTTACCTGCTCTTACTGTTACATGTGAATTATAGGCTAGCAGTTGTAACTTCCTGTCTAGTTGTCTAGTTGTAATATGTATACTACTTAGCTCTTTGATGTTATATTTGACTATGTAGTCTAATAGTTGTACCTTACAATTTGACATGATGTAATAGACTAGTTGTAATGAGAGGCTAAATGCTGTCAATGATTGTCCATGTAATGCTTGGGTATATGGCTTGTCACTATGTTGTCAGTGACTTGTCCTGATTTAGTGATAGTTTCTTTGACTTTGTAATAGGCTCAATGATATGTTTATGGTATTTTCATGACATGCAAGTGGTACTGTAATAGTTGATGATTTGTATGCATTTATGTCTATTGCAGTTTCACGGAGGTTAATAAAGCATAAAACCTGCAGTCGAGCCTTTGGTTTCATTCATCCCCACAACACCCGCAACACTCATTCTGATTTTCGTGAAGTATGGGTATTTTCCAGCAATTTCACATGTCCGCACAAAAATGAACGATGGTTTGCTTTAAAAGCCCTATGTGAAAGATGGTATTTTTTTTACGTTGTCAGCAGTGTGTGTTATTGTTTTATACATATTCCTTGTTTCAACTACCATTACGTTTATATCAAGGTTGTCTTTTCTGTAATTTCTTCCTTCATTTCCTTATATACTAGTATGGCAAGATTTGTGTTCAACTGTGTAGCATTTTTGTAGAAATATGATGTATCTCGCTGAAACCACCCGGTCAGAAGGAAAGTCTACAGCTATTCGCGACAGTTCTCAGTCTCCAAAAACCTCAGTGTTGAAAGTAATCATAACATAGCAGCACAGGGATTGATAAGCAAATAAAACATGGTGCAATGTGTACACGTTGCTCTCATAGCAGGGAGTAATAGGGTGAAAGTCTTACGATTGCGACGTGCATACTAGGTTTTTTCTCTTCCATTGTAGAGCAATGTTCTTCATTTCAAAACGTATCTACCTTGAGGGCTATATCATAGTGTAGGTTTATTATGAAATAATATATGGAGAAAAAAATTAATTAACTTTGTTATCTCTCATCTGCCCATGACATGTATACTTGTCCAGGAAACTTGCACGAGCAAGGAAAATAGCAATTGCAATTTCCATGAACAGAATCAGAAATTCATTGTTCTTTCAACTTAAGGGTGCATGCAGTTATAGATATGTATGAGTACTCAAGAAGGACATCCCCTCATTCATACAATTGACAGCGGATTCTTACTTGCTGGCGTGTACCCCAGCCATTAAATCTGAACAATCAATTATATGGGTGATTTCTGGGAAAAGGTCAGTGTTTTGGAGGTCTTTTAGAACATGGATCACATACTTATAAAGTATCTGAATGTCCCATTCTCGGGCGTTTTCAAAGTCACTTTAGACTAATCCCAAACATTTATGGACTCAATATGATATATACATATGGTGATGTATTTTTGATGAAAAAACAAAAATCTGTTTGCAACTCATTTTTGAGAAGGTCTACGATCAATAGGTGACCTATTAGACACAGAGGGTCAGATGGATCCAATAGAGTACATACAAAATGTTCTGTAATTGAAATTGATGCTCGGCTGAGAGTTTCCTTGGCTTTATCTGCTTAGCTTGTATAAACATTTCTCAACACTTGATAGTTACGGCTAGGCTTCCTTAAAATTAACTTGTTTGCCGGTAGGACTTAAATGAATTAGTAACAACTAAACCAGTAAGAGGGAGTATCAACTGGTATCATACGCATATTAAAGGGATGTATCTCTATTTATGAGGTTAATTATATCAATTAGTGTATCAGCGTATTTTGGCAGAAGCATCTTTTGAATGCTTCTTATTTCGATATGTGAACCTCAAGTGCTTTAATGTTTTGCGTATGGGAGACATGCCAAAATGCATGCACGTTAAAGCGTTGTTCATTTGTACATAAGTTTGTTTCATCAGCATCCTTAGATAAGGCTATTTAATAAAGTTGTTGTCTGCAAATATACCTGGCCTAGTTTGTTGTTTGTATTAATGTCTTGGGAATGCCTAGCATTTCGTGGCATTGGTATAGGTTTTCTGCTCTGCTGAAATTGAAATGTGACTTTTTATTGTACAACAAATTGAAAAAAAAGGTAATAACTGTATTTCGGTATATGACAATATACGCCCACAATTACCCTTAGTACTATACATTATAGAAACTGGTACTAAAGGTAACAAGAATGCATCCTTTAATTCAATTAATACAAGTAACAACACCTTAATAAATCTCCAAGATAAATGGTCTAAAGGTTTAAACGATGAAATAAGAATAAACTCTAGTTCCTTCAAAAATGCAAACAAATACTCTCCTGTGTATCAACACTTTTTTCATTTCAAACTACTACATAGGGGAGTAGTTCACAATAGATTACACGAAATTCGAGCTCTCAGACACCAAATCGCCTATGTTTTAGTACCACAGAAGCTATTGAACACGTTTATATTGATTGTGGTAATGTTAGACTGCTATGGCAGGATACTGAAAACTGGGTTAAACTGTTATATAATCCTCAGTTCAAAGTTTCAGATACTAAAAAGATCTTTGGTGAAAAACAAAACGATTACATTAAACACATTATTATCATAAGTACCAAAGATGTTATATATCAAAAAAGAAAAACTGGTGAACGAATGCCTCTATCAGATGTAAAAGGATCACATTTAAAAATCTACACATAATCTGATCTCAGGAAATAATGCAAAACAATAAGAGATCATTTGATGAAAAGTGGAATCTCTTAATTGATTGTCTCCGAAATGACTCTGCTACAACACATAGCTGGTATATAACATAAGCATACCTATTGAATGGACACTTGAAGTTGATGCACTGCAAACACCTTTTTTCATATAAGTGTTGAGGATATAAGTGTTGAGGATATCCCCATTCCTATAATCATATATGTTAAGAAAATACTTTTGATATATTCATACTGTTTGTGAGATTTATTTCGCTCTTTGTTTATATAATTTTGAATGACTTGTGGAGAATAAAAATCCTGTTGCACATATGTGCAATTTGAAATTTGAAAATAAAGTATCGAAATGCCCCATCCTCAGTGTCTCCAAAGTCACTCTAGACTATGTATATGTATGTATGTATGTATGTATGTATGTATGTGTGTGTGTGTGTGTATGTATGTATGTATGCATGCATGCATGCATGTATGTATGTATGTATGTATGTATGTATGTATGTATGTATGTATGTATGTATGTATGTATCATGTGTATATGTAAGTGTGAAGCAGAACAGTGGAAAGCCTTATGCATTTTCATTGAAAAATCGGGTCATCCCCACAGGCAGCGCAAACTTTCTAGAAGGAAGAGCAATAGAGAATTGAAACAGACGGCGATGAAAAAGGATCTCCCTACTATATCAAGAGTTACTGTTATTTATACGGTTCATTTTATTGATGATAAGGCATATGAATAAATACCTCCTTTAAACATTTTAAACAATTTAGGACATGTCGGCCAGAAAAAGTATTGTCCTCTAGAATTTCAATACATGGACACTCTAATATACTAAAGTATGAGAGGTGGTCAAGGGCCTTAATCCATTGTTATCTGGGGCGCACACATGATCAGAAAATGTTGGACAAAACACATCAAACTGGAAAATAGTTGAAAAAATATCTAAAAAGGGATTGATGATATTATTATGAAATAATATATGGAGAAAAAACACACTTTGTTATCTCTCATCTGCCCATGACATGTATACTTGTCCAGGAAACTTGCAGGAGCAAGGAAAATAGCAATTGCAATTTTCATGAGCAGAATCAGAAATGCATTGTTCTTTCAACTTAAGTGTGCAAGCAGTTAAATATATGTATGAGTACTCAAGAAGGACATCCCCTCATTCATACAATTGACAGGGGATTCTTACTTGTTGGCGTGTACCCCAACCATTAAATCTGAACAATCAGTTATATGGAAGATTTCTGGGAATAGGTCAGTGTTTTTGTGGTCTTTTAGAGCATGGGTCACATGCTTATTAAATATCTGAATGCCCCATCCTCGTCACGCTAGACTAATCCCAAACCTTTATGGACTCATATCAATATGATATATACCTATGGTAATGTATTTTCTGAAAAAGAAATAAAAAATCTGTTTGCAACACATTTTTGGACGAAGGTTTTACAATATGTTCATTTCATATATAAAAGTTCAACCATTAAGAGTTTAGAACCTTTATTGGCTATGCCAATATGGTACAGTATACAAATTATTGAAGGGAAAATTCAAAGTTGGGTAGACAAAGGTCTACGATCAATAGGTGACCTATTAGACACAGAGGGTCAGATGTATCCAATAGAGTACATACAAAATGTTCTGGAATTGAAATGTGGCTTTTTTTGTACAACAAATTGAAAAAATGGTACAAATTACTATTGGTAATATCTGTATTTCTGTATATGACAATATACGCCCACAATTATCCTTAGTACTATACATTATAGAATCTGGTACTAAAGGTAACAAGAATGCATCCTTTAATCCAATGAATACAAGTAACAACACCTTAATAAATCTCCAAGATAAATGGTCCTAAGGTTTAAACGATGAAATATGAATAAACTCTAGTTCCTTCAAAAATGCAAACAAATACTCTCCTGTGTATCAACACTTTTTTCATTTCAAACTACTACATAGGGGAGTAGTTCACAATAGATTACACGAAATTCGAGCTCTCAAACACCAAATCGCCTATGTTTTAGTACCACAGAAGCTATTGAACACGTTTATATTGATTGTTGTAAAGTTAGACTGCTATGGCAGGATACTGAAAACTGGGTTAAACTGTCATATAATCCTCAGTTCAAAGTTTCAGATACTAAAAAGATCTTTGGTGAAAAACAAAACGATTACATTAAACACATTATTATCATCAGTACCAAAGATGTTATACGTCAAAAAAGAAAAACTGGTGAACGAATGCCTCTATCAGATGTAAAAGGATCACTTTTAAAAATCTACACATAATCTGATCTCAGGAAATAATGCAAAACAATAAGAGATCATTTGATGAAAAGTGGAATCTCTTAATTGATTGTCTCCTAAATGACTCTGCTACAACACATAGCTGGTATATAATATAAACATACTTATTGAATGAACACTTGAAGTCGATGTACTGCAAACACTTTTTTCATATAAATGTTGAGGTTGTTAATGGAGGATATCTCCATTCCTATAATCATATATGTTAAGAAAATATTTTTGATATATTCATACTGTTTGTGAGATTTATTTCGCTCTTTGTTTATATAATTTTGAATGACTTGTGGAGAATAAAAATCCTGTTGCATATATGTGCAATTTGAAATTTGAAAATAAAGTATTTAAATGCCCCATCCTCAGTTTTTCTGAAGTTACTCAGGACTATGAACTTATGGATGCAATTATAGAGGTCAACCCCAAGTTCAGCATGAACCAACTATGTATATATGCATGTATGTACGTATGTATGTATGTATGTATGGGTGCGTGCATGTGTATGTATGTATATGTAGGTATGTATAAGATTCTGCTCCTGGCGTACAAGTGTTTGCATGGAAGTGCACCTTCTTACCTGAGGGAATTGCTGAAAGAGTATGTCCCACCACGGACACTGCGATCAACATCCAAGAACTTACTCTGCGAGCCGAGAAACAACATGAAAACCTACGGTGACAGATCGTTTAGTGCCTGTGCCCCAGAACTATGGAATCAGCTCCCAGATAATATTCGGGAAGCTGGGAGTGTGACAATCTTCAAACGACGATTGAAAACACATCTGTTCAAAGATGTATATATCAATTAACTATGTGGATATCAACATCTATCCTTTGACAAGGTAATGTAATGCGCCTTTGAGCATGTTTATGGAAAGGGCGCAATATCAAATGACAATATTATTATTATTATTATTATTATTATTATTATTATATGTGTGTGTGTGAGTGTGTGTGTATGTATGTATGTATGTATGTATGTATGTATGTATGTATGTATGTATGTATGTATGTATCAAGTGTATGTGTAAGTGTGAAGCAGAACAGTGGAAAGCCTTATGCATTTTCATTGAAAAATCGGGTCATCCCCACAGGCAGCGCAAACTTTCTAGAAGCTAGAGCAATAGAGAATTGAAACAGACGGCGATGAAAAAGGATCTCCCTACTATATCAAGAGTTACTGTTATTTATACGGTTCATTTTATTGATGATAAGGCATATGAATAAATACCTCCTTTAAACATTTTAAACAATTTAGGACATGTCGGCCAGAAAAAGTATTGTCCTCTAGAATTTCAATACTTGGACACTAGTATTACTAGAGTATGACAGGCGGTCAAGGGCCTTAATCCATTGTTATCCGGGGCGCTCACATGATCAGAAAATGTTGGACAAAACACATCAAATTGGAAAATATTTGAAAGAAAATCTAAAAAGGGATTGATGATCATAAAAATAAAGGCGCTACAAGTTAACGTCAAAAAAATATTGTTTTGTCATCTATTCATTTTAATTTGTACTAGATTATGTGCGGACCCCAGGTGTAGATGGGCTGAACATGATAGAAACCACGTCGTCCATGCAGCCCTTGTATCCTCCCCTGTTTATCATCCTAATTCCGGCAAAAACCAAACCAGCTCACCCGTGATGCCCCCATCCACTATGAACCAATCAGTGCCAGCAGCATAAAACTGGACCATAGTTTGATAACCTGTTCACATCATTGAGTTTCCTCTAAGCAATACGAAACAGTCTTTAGGTCAGGCGAGACTGGTACTGAGGGGTTAAACTAGTTTAAGATTTGACTGCATTTTGATGTACACGCCTTAAAGAATTCTGTCCCAGGGTGTCAGCCACTAAGGTAAGGAGCTAACCAAAATTTAATTCATATACTCTATTTATTTTAAGGGGTGTTTAAAGAATACCTGCATACAATCCCATCATATATAAGTTGAAAAGAGGGCACTTATTGTAAGAGTACTTACTTTTGCTATACCTGCTATTACCACTGACACTGCTACCACTGGTACTACTTGTACTGGTAATACTCTTGATACTACTACTACTACTACTACTACTTCTACTACTACTACTACAACTACTACTACTACTACTACTACTACTACTACTACTACTACTTGGAAATTGAAATTCCGTTTTCTGACACTTTTTACCACCTAACCACAAGTCACTGGAAACTCTCTCGAATGCCCCGCGTGGGATTTAAACCCGGACTGGCATTTTTATTACTTGCCCTGGCCAGGTATTAAAATACAGGCAGTAACGAGAGGCAGCTAGCAGTCAGTGACCACGCATTAGATCACACAGCCACGAGTGGAGGCCCACTACTACTACTACTACTACTACCACTACTACTACTACTACTACTACTTCTAATATGATGCTGGCACGGCCAGGAAGCGAGCGAAGCTTTGGATTATTTCATTTTTTTTACTTCTGACCAAAATAAAGCATTGATTGACGTACAATTAATGGCATACAAAACATTACGATTTTAAACTGTCTTAAAATATATATTTCGCAACTGATTTTGACGAGAATTCAATGGCCAGTACAATGAATTCTGGCGGTTCTATCGATCTAAACCGCATTAAAATTGACCCACAGACAGGCGAGAAATTAAGTTTTAACTTGAGTAGCGGCCACGGCGTGGTATGACCAGGAAGCGAGCCGAGAATTGAGCCACGGTCAGGCGAGAAATTCAGTTTAAACGTGGATATACATGTAGTAGCGGCCACTTTCATTCATATTTCGCAACTGATTTTGACAAGAATTCAATGGCCAGTAGAATGAATTCTGGCGGTTCTATCGACCTAAACCGCAATGGTCAGTAGAATGAATTCAGGCTGTTCTAAACTGCATTATAATTGAATTGCATTCATATTTCGCAACTGATTTTGACGAGAATTCAGTGGCCAGTACAATGAATTCTGGCGGTTCTATCGATCTAAACCGCAATGGTCAGTAGAATGAATTCAGGCGGTTCTAAACTGCATTCGAATTGAGCCACGGACGGGTGAGAAATTAAGTTTTAACGTGGATATACATGTAGAAGCGGCCACTTTCATTCACGCACGTGCATTCATGCATTTCATCCAATGGGATGACATGTAAGTGTTTGGTATTGTTGTACTGCACATTACGTCATTGTCGACCAATGAAATAGGTCGTTACTTAACCTACTAAAGAAATCCTCCAGAACGGAAATCGTCCGCACGTTGAGTGATATTGTTGTCCCGCACGTTGAGTGATATTGTTGTCCCGCACGTTGAGTGATATTGTTGTCCCGCACGTTGGACGATATTGTTGTCCCGCACGTGGGACGGTGACAACTTTCTGGGTCCCTGTATGTATTTCTTATAGTGACGTCATATACACTCACGCGCAATTGAGGGATTGCGAGGCTTCGCGAAAGGCCTACGGCCATTCAAACTTCGCTCGCTACTACTACTACCACTACCACTACTACTACCACTACTACTACTACTACTACTACTACTACTACTACTACTACTTCTACTACTACTACTACCACTACTACTACTACCACTACTACTACTACTACTACTACTACTACTACTACTACTGCTGTTGTTGCTGCTGCTTCTGCTGCATCTACTACTACTACTACTACTACTACTACTACTACTACTACTACTACTACTACTACTACTACTAATGGTGCTACTACTACAGTATTACTGCTACTACTATTGCTACTATTATCCTTATCGTAATTGTTATTATTATTATTATTATTATTATTATTATACTATTTATAATTATCATTATTATCATTAATACAGTATTATTATTATTATTGTTATTAATATTATTATTATTATTATTATTATTATTATAATTATAGTTATTATTATTAGTGTGTTGTGACAGTTTTACAACTCGCAAAAGTGCTACTAATCAATGAAGAGATGTTATTGGACTTTCTATGTTTAAATTGAATATACTATCATATCGATTAAGTTAAATCTATATTGAAAACAAATTTTGTGGACAAGTGCTATGTTTGTTATACAAATTTTAAAAAAATGTACCTAAAACCATTTACATGTTTGAATTGTTGAAATTGTTGCCTTATTATTATTTTCAATTCAAAGTCAGTGCAAATTCAGCATCTGTCCTGATTGACGATTTTGAGAAAAGGAAGAAAAGATGAATGTAACAACAGCATCTCCTCCTTACAGTGTTAGAATGTTTTTGGCGTACACTGGCATCACCTTCATAGCCAGTCTGGTCATCTTCCGAATCCTGGCACCAAGACTCTCTTCTTACTTCATACCAGCATACCGCCAACTCTCAAATGACGACAAGCTGAGATGGAATTCTATTGTTGTTGCCCAGTGCT
Organism: Maea johnstoni; assembly: GCA_963942565.1. Taxonomy (NCBI): domain Eukaryota; kingdom Metazoa; phylum Annelida; class Polychaeta; order Spionida; family Magelonidae; genus Maea; species Maea johnstoni. The sequence continues at coordinate 1,215,694 of OZ012701.1, forward strand.
TTGCCATGTCAATTAGCTGTGTTGCAGTATACGGATTTGTTTCAAATGATGGACTCTACCTGGATCCACTATGGGGAAATTTGAGTGCAGCTTCTCTGGCGTTTGGTCTGGCAGTGGGGTATATGATAGAAGATATTGTTATCCAGTTACTAGAACCATCAGCTCTTTATAAATTGCAACACATGTGCCATCACGTAGCAGTATTATTGGGAGTTATATCAGCTGGAGTGACTGGATCATGCACCTTTTTTGTGTTCCTCCGTTTCCTGCACGAGCTTTCCGATATATTCCGCAACTTTCTCTTGTTTTTCAATCTTATTCGAGTTGAGAAGAAGTCTCCTATATATCTTGCTAACGGAATAGTCTTCACTGTAATGTTCTTCTTCTCCCGGATTGCCATCATGCCATGGTTCTGGAACCAATTCTACTATGGTTTCTGGAGTGATATTGTTCAGCCCCCTTTATTCATGTTCTATACATTAGGTGGGGTTGCTCTTTTTCTTGATGTCATGAATGTGTCTTGGTTCTATCTTATTGTTAAAGGGTTGCTAAAGGTACTAAGGGGAGAAAAGGATAGTTCCAAGGACACATCCAAAACTACTAAAAGAATGAACTAGAATGTTTTTACATCCCTTGGGGTATTTTGAATCACGGAATCTAGGGTGTCCATGTAAACTCAATAATTATGTCATATAATCTCTGTCAAGTTCCTACTACTAGAAGAAACAGGATGATGCCAAGCTTTTGCAACTAATGTGTGATCATACGCTCATTCTGATTTTTGTGAAGTATGGGTATTTTCCAACTGTGTAGAATTTATGTAGAAATATGATGTATCTCGCTGAAACCACCCAGTCAGAAGGAAAGTCTACAGCTATTCGTGACAGTTCTCAGTCTCCAAAAGCTTCAGTGATGAAAGTAATCATAACATAGCAGCACAGGGATTGATAAGCAAATAAAACAGGGTGCAATGTGTACACGTTGCTCTCATAGCAGGGAGTAATAGGGTGAAAGTTTTACGATTGCGACGTGCATACTAGGTTATTTCTCTTCCATTGTAGGGCAATGTTCTTCATTTCAAAACTTATCTACCTTGAGGGCTATCTCATAGTGTATGTTTATTATGGAATAATATATGGAGAAAATAAAAATTAACTTTGTTATATCTCATCTGCCCATGACATGTATACTTGTCCAGGAAAAATTGCAGGAGCAAGGAAAATAGCAATTGCAATTTTCATGAACAGAACCAGTAATTCATTGTTTTATCAGCTTAAGTGTGCAAGCAGTTAAAGATATGTATGAGTACTCAAGAAGGACATCCCCTCATTCATACAATTGACAGGGGATTCTTACTTGTTGCCGTGTACCCCAATCATTAAATCTGAACAATCAGTTATATGGGTGATTTCTGGGAAAAGGTCAGTGTTTTGGAGGTCTTTTAGAGCATGGATCACATGCTTATAAAGTATCTGAATGCTCCATTCTCGGGTGTTTTCAAAGTCACTTTAGACTAATCCCAATCCTTTATAGACTCAATATGATATATACATATGGTGATGTATTTTTTGATGAAAAAAACAAAAATCTGTTTGCAACACATTTTTGGACGGAGGCATATATAAAAGTTCAACCATTAAGAGTTTAGAACCTTTATTGGCTATGCCAATATGGTAAAGTATACAAATTATTGAAGGGAAAATTCAAAGTTGGGTAGACAAAGGTCTACGATCAATAGGTGACCTATTAGACACAGAGGGTCAGATGTATCCAATAGAGTACATACAAAATGTTCTGGAATTGAAATGTGACTTTTTTTGTACAACAAATTGAAAAAATGGTACAAATCACTATTGGTAATATCTATATTTCTGTATATGACAATATACGCCCACAATTACCCTTAGTACTATACATTATAGAATCTGGTACTAAAGGTAACAAGAATGCATCCTTTAATCCAATGAATACAAGTAACAACACCTTAATAAATCTCCAAGATAATGGTCTAAAGGTTTAAACGATGAAATAAGAATAGGCTCTAGTTCCTTCAAAAATGCAAACAAATACTCTCCTGTGTATCAACACTTTTTTCATTTCAAACTACTACATAGGGGAGTAGTTCACAATAGATTACACGACATTCGAGCTCTCAAACACCAACTCGCCTATATTTTAGTACCACAGAAGCTATTGAACACGTTTATATTGATTGTTGTAAAGTTAGACTGCTATGGCAGGATACTGAAAACTGGGTTAAACTGTCATATAATCCTCAGTTCAAAGTTTCAGATACTAAAAAGATCTTTGGTGAAAAACATAACGATTACATTAAACACATTATTATCATTTGTACCAAAGATGTTATATATCAAAAAAGAAAAACTGGTGAACGAATGTCTCTATCAGATGTAAAAGGATCACTTTTAAAAATCTACACATAATCAGATCTCAGGAAATAATGCAAAACAATAAGAGATCATTTGATAAAAAGTGGAATCTTTTAATTGATTGTCTCCGAAATGACTCTGCTACAACACATAGCTGGTATATAATATAAACATACTTATTGAATGGACACTTGAAGTCGATGTACTGCAATCACTTTTTTTCATATAAATGTTGAGGTTGTTAATGAAGGATATCACCATTCCTATAATCATATATGTTAAGAAAATACTTTTGATATATTCATACTGTTTGTGAGATTCATTTCGCTCTTTGTTTATATAATTTTGATTGACTTGTGGAGAATAAAAATCCCGTTGCACATATGTGCAATTTGAAATTTGAAAATAAAGTATTTAAATGCCCCAACCTCAGTTTTTCCAAAGTCACTCAAGACTATGAACTTATGGATGCAATTATAGAGGTCAACCCCAAGTCCAGCATGAACAAACTATGTATATATGCATGTATGTACGTATGTATGTATGTATGGGTGCATGCATGTGTATGTATGTATATATATGTATATGTGTGTGTGTGTGTGTGTGTGTGTGTGTGTGTGTGTATGTATGTATGTATGTATGTATGTATGTATGTATGTATGTATGTATGTATGTATGTATGTATGTATGTATGTATGTATGTATGCATGTATGTATCATGTGTATGTGTGAGTGTGAAGCAAAACAGTGAGAAGCCTTTTGCATTGACATTGAAAAATCGGGTCATCCCCGCAGGCAGCGCAAACTTTCTAGAAGTATGACCAGTAGAGAATTGAAACAGACGGCGATACAAAAAATGGGTCTTTTACACGAGTTACTGTTATTTATACGGTTCATTTTATTGATGATAAGGCATATGCATAAATACCTCCTTCGAACATTTTAAACAATTTCGGACATGTCGGCCAGAAAGAGTATTGTCCTCTAGAATTTCAATACCTGGACACTCTAGTATTACTAGAGTATGACAGGTGGTCAAGGGCCTTAATCCATTGTCATCTGGGGCGCACACATGATCAGAAAATGTTGGACAAAACACATCAAACTGGAAAATATTTGAAAAAATATCTAAGAAGGGATTGATGATATTATTATGAAATAATATATAGAGAAAAAAACACTTTGTTATCTCCCATCTGCCCATGACATGTATACTTGTCCAGGAAACTTGCAGGAGCAAGGAAAATAGCAATTGCAATTTTCATGAGCAGAATCAGAAATGCATTGTTCTTTCAACTTAAGTGTGCAAGCAGTTAAAGATATGTATGAGTACTCAAGAAGGACATCCCCTCATTCATACAATTGACAGGGGATTCTTACTTGTTGGCGTGTACCCCAACCATTAAATCTGAACAATCAGTTATATGGAAGATTTCTGGGAATAGGTCAGTGTTTTTGTGGTCTTTTAGAACATGGGTCACATGCTTATTAAATATCTGAATGCCCCATCCTCGTCACGCTAGACTAATCCCAAACCTTTATGGACTCATATCAATATGATATATACCTATGGTAATGTATTTTCTGAAAAAGAAATAAAAAATCTGTTTGCAACACATTTTTGGACGAAGGTTTTACAATATGTTCATTTCATATATAAAAGTTCAACCATTAAGAGTTTAGAACCTTTATTGGCTATGCCAATATGGTACAGTATACAAATTATTGAAGGGAAAATTCAAAGTTGGGTAGACAAAGGTCTACGATCAATAGGTGACCTATTAGACACAGAGGGTCAGATGTATCCAATAGAGTACATACAAAATGTTCTGGAATTGAAATGTGGCTTTTTTTGTACAACAAATTGAAAAAATGGTACAAATTACTATTGGTAATATCTGTATTTCTGTATATGACAATATACGCCCACAATTACCCTTAGTACTATACATTATAGAATCTGGTACTAAAGGTAACAAGAATGCATCCTTTAATCCAATGAATACAAGTAACAACACCTTAATAAATCTCCAAGATAAATGGTCTCAAGGTTTAAACGATGAAATATGAATAAACTCTAGTTCCTTCAAAAATGCAAACAAATACTCTCCTGTGTATCAACACTTTTTTCATTTCAAACTACTACATAGGGGAGTAGTTCACAATAGATTACACGAAATTCGAGCTCTCAAACACCAAATCGCCTATATTTTAGTACCACAGAAGCTATTGAACACGTTTATATTGATTGTTGTAAAGTTAGACTGCTATGGCAGGATACTGAAAACTGGGTTAAACTGTCATATAATCCTCAGTTCAAAGTTTCAGATACTAAAAAGATCTTTGGTGAAAAACAAAACGATTACATTAAACACATTATTATCATCAGTACCAAAGATGTTATACGTCAAAAAAGAAAAACTGGTGAACGAATGCCTCTATCAGATGTAAAAGGATCACTTTTAAAAATCTACACATAATCTGATCTCAGGAAATAATGCAAAACAATAAGAGATCATTTGATGAAAAGTGGAATCTCTTAATTGATTGTCTCCTAAATGACTCTGCTACAACACATAGCTGGTATATAATATAAACATACTTATTGAATGAACACTTGAAGTCGATGTACTGCAAACACTTTTTTCATATAAATGTTGAGGTTGTTAATGGAGGATATCTCCATTCCTATAATCATATATGTTAAGAAAATTTTTTTGATATATTAATACTGTTTGTGAGATTTATTTCGCTCTTTGTTTATATAATTTTGAATGACTTGTGGAGAATAAAAATCCTGTTGCATATATGTGCAATTTGAAATTTGAAAATAAAGTATTTAAATGCCCCATCCTCAGTTTTTCTGAAGTTACTCAGGACTATGAACTTATGGATGCAATTATAGAGGTCAACCCCAAGTTCAGCATGAACCAACTATGTATATATGCATGTATGTACGTATGTATGTATGTATGTATGGGTGCGTGCATGTGTATGTATGTATATGTAGGTATGTATAAGATTCTGCTCCTGGCGTACAAGTGTTTGCATGGAACTGCACCTTCTTACCTGAGGGAATTGCTGAAAGAGTATGTCCCACCACGGACACTGCGATCAACATCCAAGAACTTACTCTGCGAGCCGAGAAACAACATGAAAACCTACGGTGACAGATCGTTTAGTGCCTGTGCCCCAGAACTATGGAATCAGCTCCCAGATAATATTCGGGAAGCTGGGAGTGTGACAATCTTCAAACGACGATTGAAAACACATCTGTTCAAAGATGTATATATCAATTAACTATGTGGATATCAACATCTATCCTTTGACAAGGTAATGTAATGCGCCTTTGAGCATGTTTATGGAAAGGGCGCAATATCAAATGACAATATTATTATTATTATTATTATTATTATTATTATATGTGTGTGTGTGAGTGTGTGTGTATGTATGTATGTATGTATGTATGTATGTATGTATGTATGTATGTATGTATGTGTAAGTGTGAAGCAGAACAGTGGAAAGCCTTATGCATTGACATTGAAAAATCGGGTCATCCCCGCAGGCAGCGCAAACTTTCTAGAAGGAAGAGCAATAGAGAATTGAAACAGACGGCGATGAAAAAGGATCTCCCTACTATATCAAGAGTTACTGTTATTTATATGGTTCATTTTATTGATGATAAGGCATATGAATAAATACCTCCTTTAAACATTTTAAACAATTTAGGACATATCGGCCAGAAAAAGTATTGTGCTCTAGAATTTCAATACCTGGACACTAGTATTACTAGAGTATGACAAGTGGTCAAGGGCCTTAATCCATTGTTATCCGGGGCACACACATGATCAGAAAATGTTGGACAAAACACTTCAAATTGGAAAATAGTTGAAAAAATATCCAAGAAGGGATTGATGATCATAAAAAGAAAAAGGCTACAAGTTTTCGTCAAAAAAATATTGTTTTGTCATCTATTCATTTTAATTTGTACTAGATTATGTGCAGACCCCAGGTGTAGATGGGCTGAACATGATAGCCACGTCGTCCATGCAGCCCTTGTATCCTCCCCTGTTTATCATTCTAATTCAGGCAAAAACCAAACCAGCTCACCCGTGATGCCCCCATCCACTATGAACCAATCAGTGCCAGCAGCATAAAACTGGACCATAGTTTGATAACCTGTTCACATCATTGAGTTTCCTCTAAGCAATACGAAACAGTCTTTAGGTCAGGCGAGACTGGTACTGAGATGTTAAACTAGTTGAAGATTTGACTGCATTTTGATGTACACGCCTTAAAGAATTCTGTCTCAGGGTGTCAGCCACTAAGGTAAGGAGCTAACCAAAATTTAATTCATATACTCTATTTATTTTAAGGGGTGTTTAAAGAATACCTGCATACAATCCCATCATATATAATTTGAAAAGAGAGCACTTATTGTAAGAGTACTTACTTTTGCTATACCTGCTATTACCACTGACACTGCTACCACTGGTACTACTTGTACTGGTAATACTCTTGATACTACTACTACTACTACTACTTCTACTACTACTACTACAACTACTACTACTACTACTACTACTACTACTTGGAAATTGAAATTCCGTTTTCTGACACTTTTTACCACCTAACCACAAGTCACTGGAAACTCTCTCGAATGCCCCGCGTGGGATTTAAACCCGGACTGGCATTTTTATTACTTGCCCTGGCCAGGTATTAAAATACAGGCAGTAACGAGAGGCAGCTAGCAGTCAGTGACCACGCATTAGATCACACAGCCACGAGTGGAGGCCCACTACTACTACTACTACCACTACTACTACTACTACTACTACTACTACTACTACTACTACTACTACTACCACTACTACTACTACTACTACTACTTCGAATATGATGCTGGCACGGCCAGGAAGCGAGCGAAGCTTTGGATTATTTCATTTTTTTTTACTTCTGACCAAAAAAAAGCATTGATTGACCTACAATTAATGGCATACAAAACATTACGATTTTAAACTGTCTTAAAATTTATATTTCGCAACTGATTTTGACGAGAATTCAATGGCCAGTACAATGAATTCTGGCGGTTCTATCGATCTAAACCGCATTAAAATTGACCCACAGACAGGCGAGAAATTAAGTTTTAACTTGAGTAGCGGCCACGGCGTGGTATGACCAGGAAGCGAGCCGAGAATTGAGCCACGGACAGGCGAGAAATTCAGTTTTAACGTGGATATACATGTAGTAGCGGCCACTTTCATTCATATTTCGCAACTGATTTTGACGAGAATTCAATGGCCAGTAGAATGAATTCTGGCGGTTCTATCGACCTAAACCGCAATGGTCAGTAGAATGAATTCAGGCTGTTCTAAACTGCATTATAATTGAATTGCATTCATATTTCGCAACTGATTTTGACGAGAATTCAGTGGCCAGTACAATGAATTCTGGCGGTTCTATCGATCTAAACTGCAATGGTCAGTAGAATGAATTCAAGCGGTTCTAAACTGCATTCGAATTGAGCCACGGACGGGTGAGAAATTAAGTTTTAACGTGGATATACATGTAGAAGCGGCCACTTTCATTCACGCACGTGCATTCATGCATTTCATCCAATGGGATGACATGTAAGTGTTTGGTATTGTTGTACTGCACATTACGTCATAGTCGACCAATGAAATAGGTCGTTACTTAACCTACTAAAGAAATCCTCCAGAACAGAAATCGTCCGCACGTTGAGTGATATTGTTGTCCCGCACGTTGAGTGATATTGTTGTCCCGCACGTTGAGTGATATTGTTGTCCCGCACGTTGGACGATATTGTTGTCCCGCACGTGGGACGGTGACAACTTTCTGGGTCCCTGTATGTATTTCTTATAGTGACGTCATATACACTCACGCGCAATTGAGGGATTGCGAGGCTTCGCGAAAGGCCTACGGCCTTTCGAGCTTCGCTCGCTACTACTACTACCACTACCACTACTACTATCACTACTACTACTACTACTACTACTACTACTACTACTACTACTACTACTACCACTACTACTACTACCACTACTACTACTACTACTACTACTACTACTACTACTACTACTACTTCTACTACTACTACTACTACTACTACTATTACTACTACTACTGCTGCTGTTGTTGCTGCTGCTTCTGCTGCATCTACTACTACTACTACTACTACTACTACTACTACTACTACTACTACCACTACTACTACTACTACTACTACTACTACTACTACTACTACTAATGGTGCTACTACTACAGTATTACTGCTACTACTATTGCTACTATTATCCTTATCGTAATTGTTATTATTATTATTATTATTATTATTATTATTATTATTATTATTATTATTATACTATTTATAATTATCATTATTATCATTAATACAGTATTATTATTATTATTGTTATTAATAATATTATTATTATTATTATTATTATTATAATTATAGTTATTATTATTAGTGTGTTGTGACAGTTTTACAACTCGCAAAAGTGCTACTAATCAATGAAGAGATGTTATTGGACTTTCTATGTTTAAATTGAATATACTATCATATCGATTAAGTTAAATCTATATTGAAAACAAATTTTGTGGACAAGTGCTATGTTTGTTATACAAATTTAAAAAAAATGTACCTAAAACCATTTACATGTTTGAATTGTTGAAATTGTTGCCTTATTATTATTTTCAGTTCAAAGTCAGTGCAAATTCAGCATCTGTCCTGATTGACGATTTTGAGAAAAGGAAGAAAAGATGAATGTAACAACAGCATCCCCTCCTTACAGTGTTAGAATGTTTTTGGCGTACACTGGCATCACCTTCATAGCCAGTCTGGTCATCTTCCGAATCCTGGCACCAAGACTCTCTTCTTACTTCATACCAGCATACCGCCAACTCTCCAATGACGACAAGCTGAGATGGAATTCTATTGTTGTTGCCCAGTGCTTTGCCATGTCAATTAGCTGTGTTGCAGAATACGGATTTGTTTCAAATGATGGACTCTACCTGGATCCACTATGGGGAAATTCGAGTGCAGCTTCTCTGGCGTTTGGTCTGGCAGTGGGGTATATGATAGAAGATATTGTTATCCAGTTACTAGAACCATCAGCTCTTTATAAATTGCAACACATGTGCCATCACGTAGCAGTATTATTGGGAGTTATATCAGCTGGAGTGACTGGATCATGCACCTTTTTTGTGTTCCTCCGTTTCCTGCACGAGCTTTCCGATATATTCCGCAACTTTCTCTTGTTTTTCAATCTTATTCGAGTTGAGAAGAAGTCTCCTATATATCTTGCTAACGGAATAGTCTTCACTGTAATGTTCTTCTTCTCCCGGATTGCCATCATGCCATGGTTCTGGAACCAATTCTACTATGGTTTCTGGAGTGATATTGTTCAGCCCCCTTTATTCATGTTCTATACATTAGGTGGGGTTGCTCTTTTTCTTGATGTCATGAATTTGTCTTGGTTCTATCTTATTGTTAAAGGGTTGCTAAAGGTACTAAGGGGAGAAAAGGATAGTTCCAAGGACACATCCAAAACTACTAAAAGAATGAACTAGAATGTTTTTACATCCCTTGGGGTATTTTGAATCACGGAATCTAGGGTGTCCATGTAAACTCAATAATTATGTCATATAATCTCTGTCAAGTTCCTACTACTAGAAGAAACAGGATGATGCCCGGGGGGGGGGGGGGGGGCACTCAGGTACAGAGGGGGGCCGCACCTTAGTTACGTATTTCGCGGAAGAAGGGGTCTTTTTTGAAGACCTCCGCATGTCCGCGATTTTGTAAAAGAAGGGTACTTTTTTGTACCCAGGTACGAAGTATGGGGGTCAAAATCCCCTCACAATTCACGAAACATACGCGGCTCTGACGCCGATTGACTCCCGAAGTATCTGGGCTTCCGAGTTTGCTGCTGCCAATTGCTGCCGCTAAACACGCAGAGGATTATAAAATCTAAAGTTAAAATACGTGTTTCCGTTGATCCAATGTCAGTGTTTTGATAAAAGAAGGGGTGTTTATTTAGTGGAAAAAGTCAGCGTTTTTACTAAAATAAGGGTGCTTTTTTGGTCAGAAATCAGTGCTTTAGGGGTATTTTTTAATTTTGATAACGAACGTATGCGCCCCCCTAAATACCCAAGTGCCCCCCCCCGGGGGATGATGCCAAGCTTTTGCAACTAATGTGTGCTCATATGCTTATTGTAACTGCAGGGTTAAGGTTTGGCTCACCCTGTACTGAGCCTGCATGCATAGTGTGCTATTTTGGGGTATTGTTATGTGCTGGCTAGCTCTGTGCAGCAGGTTTCTATGTGGTCACTAGACCAAGCCATAGTGTGCTATTTTGAGGTATTGTTATGTGCTGGCTAGCTCTGTGCAGCAGGTTTCTATGTGGTCACTAGACCAAGCCATTGACCATGCAGGTTGTCTGGTCTAGTGTGTTCAGGCTGCATACAGGCTGTACAGAGGTGGATCCTTTCTTCTGTACTGCCTGGCTAGCATGTGCAGTCTGCATACACTGGAGCAGCCATGCATTTCAATGGCACAGTGCTATGTAAATAAGGTTGGCTGCATTTATGTAAATATCTCTCAGTCTTGGCTATATAAACTAGGCAAGACTAGCCTTCTACCTCACTTCTCTTCAATGCTCAGACAGAGTACACTTGATGGCTGAACCTTGTAGCTTAGATTGGATTACTGCCCAAAGAGGTATGTTTTATCAGACTTTACCTGCTCTTACTGTTACATGTGAATTATAGGCTAGCAGTTGTAACTTCCTGTCTAGTTGTCTAGTTGTAATATGTATACTACTTAGCTCTTTGATGTTATATTTGACTATGTAGTCTAATAGTTGTACCTTACAATTTGACATGATGTAATAGACTAGTTGTAATGAGAGGCTAAATGCTGTCAATAATTGTCCATGTAATGCTTGGGTATATGGCTTGTCACTATGTTGTCAGTGACTTGTCCTGATTTAGTGATAGTTTCTTTGACTTTGTAATAGGCTCAATGATATGTTTATGGTATTTTCATGACATGCAAGTGGTACTGTAATAGTTGATGATTTGTATGCATTTATGTCTATTGCAGTTTCACGGAGGTTAATAAAGCATAAAACCTGCAGTCGAGCCTTTGGTTTCATTCATCCCCACAACACCCGCAACACTCATTCTGATTTTCGTGAAGTATGGGTATTTTCCAGCAATTTCACATGTCCGCACAAAAATGAACGATGGTTTGCTTTAAAAGCCCTATGTGAAAGATGGTATTTTTTTACGTTGTCAGCAGTGTGTGTTATTGTTTTATACATATTCCTTGTTTCAACTACCATTACGTTTATATCAAGGTTGTCTTTTCTGTAATTTCTTCCTTCATTTCCTTATATACTAGTATGGCAAGATTTGTGTTCAACTGTGTAGCATTTTTGTAGAAATATGATGTATCTCGCTGAAACCACCCGGTCAGAAGGAAAGTCTACAGCTATTCGCGACAGTTCTCAGTCTCCAAAAACCTCAGTGTTGAAAGTAATCATAACATAGCAGCACAGGGATTGATAAGCAAATAAAACATGGTGCAATGTGTACACGTTGCTCTCATAGCAGGGAGTAATAGGGTGAAAGTCTTACGATTGCGACGTGCATACTAGGTTTTTTCTCTTCCATTGTAGAGCAATGTTCTTCATTTCAAAACGTATCTACCTTGAGGGCTATATCATAGTGTAGGTTTATTATGAAATAATATATGGAGAAAAAAATTAATTAACTTTGTTATCTCTCATCTGCCCATGACATGTATACTTGTCCAGGAAACTTGCACGAGCAAGGAAAATAGCAATTGCAATTTCCATGAACAGAATCAGAAATTCATTGTTCTTTCAACTTAAGGGTGCATGCAGTTATAGATATGTATGAGTACTCAAGAAGGACATCCCCTCATTCATACAATTGACAGCGGATTCTTACCTGCTGGCGTGTACCCCAGCCATTAAATCTGAACAATCAATTATATGGGTGATTTCTGGGAAAAGGTCAGTGTTTTGGAGGTCTTTTAGAACATGGATCACATACTTATAAAGTATCTGAATGTCCCATTCTCGGGCGTTTTCAAAGTCACTTTAGACTAATCCCAAACATTTATGGACTCAATATGATATATACATATGGTGATGTATTTTTGATGAAAAAACAAAAATCTGTTTGCAACTCATTTTTGAGAAAGGTTTAACAACCTGTTCATTTTATACTTAGAAATTCAACCATTACAAGTTTAGAACATTTATTGGCTATGTCAACATGGTACAATACACAAATTATTGAAGGTAAAATTCAAAGTTGGGTAGACAAAGGTCTACGATCAATAGGTGACCTATTAGACACAGAGGGTCAGATGGATCCAATAGAGTACATACAAAATGTTCTGTAATTGAAATTGATGCTCGGCTGAGAGTTTCCTTGGCTTTATCTGCTTAGCTTGTATAAACATTTCTCAACACTTGATAGTTACGGCTAGGCTTCCTTAAAATTAACTTGTTTGCCGGTAGGACTTAAATGAATTAGTAACAACTAAACCAGTAAGAGGGAGTATCAACTGGTATCATACGCATATTAAAGGGATGTATCTCTATTTATGAGGTTAATTATATCAATTAGTGTATCAGCGTATTTTGGCAGAAGCATCTTTTGAATGCTTCTTATTTCGATATGTGAACCTCAAGTGCTTTAATGTTTTGCGTATGGGAGACATGCCGAAATGCATGCACGTTAAAGCGTTGTTCATTTGTACATAAGTTTGTTTCATCAGCATCCTTAGATAAGGCTATTTAATAAAGTTGTTGTCTGCAAATATACCTGGCCTAGTTTGTTGTTTGTATTAATGTCTTGGGAATGCCTAGCATTTCGTGGCATTGGTATAGGTTTTCTGCTCTGCTGAAATTGAAATGTGACTTTTTATTGTACAACAAATTGAAAAAAAAAGGTAATAACTGTATTTCGGTATATGACAAATATACGCCCACAATTACCCTTAGTACTATACATTATAGAAACTGGTACTAAAGGTAACAAGAATGCATCCTTTAATTCAATTAATACAAGTAACAACACCTTAATAAATCTCCAAGATAAATGGTCTAAAGGTTTAAACGATGAAATAAGAATAAACTCTAGTTCCTTCAAAAATGCAAACAAATACTCTCCTGTGTATCAACACTTTTTTCATTTCAAACTACTACATAGGGGAGTAGTTCACAATAGATTACACGAAATTCGAGCTCCCAAACACCAAATCGCCTATATTTTCGTACCACAGAAGCTATTGAACACGTTTATATTGATTGTTGTAAAGTTAGACTGCTATGGCAGGATACTGAAAACTGGGTTAGACTGTCACATAATCCTCAGTTCAAAGTTGCAGATACTAAAAAGATCTTTGGTGAAAAACAAAACGATTACATTAAACACTTTATTATCATTAGTACCAAAGATGTTATACATCAAAAAAGAAAAACTAGTGAACGAATGCCTCTATCAGATGTAAAAGGATCACTTTTAAAAATCTACACATAATCAGATCTCAGGAAATAATGCAAAACAATAAGAGATCAATTGATGAAAAGTGGAATCTTTTAATTAATTGCATGCATGTATGTATGTATGTATGTATGTATGTATGTATGTATGTATGTATGTATGTATCATGTGTATGTGTGAGTGTGATGCAGAACAGTGGAAATCCTTATGCATTGACATTGAAAAATCGGCTTATCCCCGCAGCCAGCGCAAACTTTCTAGGGGTAAGAGCAGTAGAAAATTGAAACAGACGGCGATAAAAAATGGGTCTTTTACACGAGTTACTGTTATTTATACGGTTCATTTTGTTCATGATAAGGCATATGAATAAATACCTCCTTTAAACATTTTGAAAAATTTAGGACATGTCGGCCAGAAAAAGTATTGTGCTCTAGAATTTCAATACTTGGACACTAGTATTACTAGAGTATGACAAGTGGTCAAGGGCCTTAATCCATTATTATCCGGGGCACACACATGATCAGAAAATGTTGGACAAAACACATCAAACTGGAAAATATTTGAAAATATATCTAAGAAGGGATTGATGATCATAAAAAGAAAGGCGCTACAAGTTTACGTCAAAAATATTGTTTTGTCATTTATTCATTTTTATTTGTACCAGATTATGTGCAAACCCCAGGTGTAGATGGGTTGAACATGACAGAAACCACGTCGTCCATGCAGCCCTTGTATCCTCCCCTGTTTATCATCCTAATTCAGGCGAAAACTATTTCAAACCAGCTGACCCGTGAGGCCCCCCTTCACCATGAACCAATCAGTATCAGCAGCAAAAAAACTGGTTCACATAATTGAGTTTCCTCTAAGCATTACGAAACAGTTTTTAGGTCAGGCGAGACTTTTACTGAGGGGTTAAACTAGTTGAAGCTTTGACTGCATTTTGCTGTACACCTTAAAGGATTCTGTCTCAGGGTGTCAGTCAATAAGGTAAGGAGCTAACCAAAATTTAATTCATACACTCTATTTATTTTAAGGGGTGTTTAAAGAATACCTGCATACAATCCCATCATATATAAGTTGAAAAGAGGGCACTTATTGTAAGAGTACTTACTTTTGCTATACCTGCTATTACCACTGACACTGCCACCACTGGTACTACTTGTACTGGTAATACTCTTTATACTACTACTACTACTACTACTACTACTACTACTACTACTACTACTACTACTACTTGGAAATTGAAATTCCGTTTTCTGACACTTTTTACCACCTAACCACGAGTCGCTTAAAACTCTCTTGAATGCCCCGCGTGGGATTTAAACCCGGACTGCCATTTTTATTACTTTTATAAAAGTATTATTACTGGTATTAAAATACAGGCAGTAGCGAGAGGCAGCTAGCAGTCAGTAGAAATGCCTTAGATCACACAGCCACCAGTGGAGGGCCACTACTACTACTACTATTATTATTATCATCATAATTGTTATTATTATTATTGTTATTATAATTATCATTATATTTATTATTACCATTATTATAATTATTACTACAGTATTATTATTATTATTATTATTTTTATTATTATTATTATTAGTGTGTTGTGACAGTTTTACAACTCACAAAAGTGCTACAAATCAATGAAGAGATGTTATTGGACTTTCTATGTTTATATTGAATATATTATCATATCAATTAAGTTGAATTTATCTTGAAAACAAATTTTGTGGACAAGTGCTGTGTTTGTTATACAAATCTTGAAAAATGTACCTAAAACCATTAACATTGTTGCCTTATTGTTATTTTCAGTTCAAGGAAATTTAGTATCTATCCTGATTGAAGGTTTTGAGAAAAGAAAAAGAAAGATGAATGTAACAACAGCATCCCCTCCTTACAGTGTTAGAATGTTTTTGGCGTACACTGGCATCACCTTCATAGCCAGTCTGGTCATCTTCCGACTCTTGGCTCCAAGACTGTCTGCTTACTTCATACCAGGATATCGTCATTTCTCCCAAGAAGACAAGATAAGATGGAACTGTGCTGTTGTTTCCCAGTGCTTTGCCATGTCAATCAGTTGTGTTGCAGTATATGGATTCCTTTTACGCGATGAAATGCACCTGGATCCAGTATGGGGAACTTCGAACGCAGTCCCGATGGCATTTGGTCTAGCAGTGGGGTACTTGATAGAAGATACTATTATCATGTTATTAGAGCCATCAGCTCATTATGAACTGCAATACATGTGCCATCACATAGTAGCATTAGTTGGAGTCATATCTGTTGCTGTCACTGGATCATGCGCCTTTTTTGCATTTCACCGTTTCCTACACGAGCTTTCCAATATATTTCTCAACTTCATGAGGTTTTTCAATAATCTTCGAGTTGAGAATAAGTCTCCTCTATATCTTGCTAACGGACTCCTGTTCACAGTAATGTTCTTCTTCTGCCGGATTGCCATCATGCCATGGTTCTGGAAACAATTCTTCTACTGTTTCTGGAGTGACATTGTTAAGCCACCTCTATTTGTGTTCTATGCAGTGGGTGGGGTTGGTCTTGCACTTGATATTATGAATTTCTATTGGTTTCATCTTATTGTTAAAGGGTTGCTAAAAGTCCTTAGGGGAGAAGGTAGTTCCAAGGACAAATCCAAAACTACTTAACCAATTCACACTCAGAGATCCCCTAGAAAGTACCGTCTGCTACTTTCATACTTTTCAAAATAACTTGGGAATAAAGCAAAAGTTCACAAAAAAATTTGAAGGAGAGTTGTTGTTTGACTTCTCTTTAACATTTCTACTTCAACTATTTTCCAGAAAATGCTTTTGTTAGAGAAATATTTCCAAAATTGTCAGGCCTGTTTTGGCCACTCTGAGTGTTAATGGGTTAATGAATGAACGAGATTGTTTTAGCATCCCACAGGCCATTTGGATTCCATTTAGGCTCATACTCTTGTCTTGATTTCAATGAAGTACTGTAAAACTAGTAAATTTGGCGTGGTTTTTAATTTGGCGTGGTCTTTAATTTGGCGTTTTTGGCGAATGTGCATCAACGCCAAATTAAAGATCACATAAAAATATGTCTACATAAAGATGGCGTTGTTCTGACTGCTCCAGACGCCAAAATAAATACAGGGAAAATTCTTTTTTGAAAAGAAACGCCAACTTAAGTACACACCAAATTAACCAGTTATACAGTATTGGGTATTTTCAGCAATTTTACATGTCTGCGAAAACAAGAATGATGGTTTGTTTTTAAAGACGTATGCAAAAGATAAGTTTTTTATCAACATTTTCAGCAGGATGTGTCATTTTTATAGAGGCTCATGGTCTCATGTCCAATTGTGCTTATATCAAGGCTTTTTGTGGTATCTTCCTTGTATATATAGCAAATTTTGTGTTCTA
The DNA here is from genome assembly GCA_963942565.1 of Maea johnstoni. Taxonomy (NCBI): domain Eukaryota; kingdom Metazoa; phylum Annelida; class Polychaeta; order Spionida; family Magelonidae; genus Maea; species Maea johnstoni. The sequence goes on from OZ012701.1 coordinate 1,233,047, forward strand.
CTGTGTAGCATTTTTGTACAAATATGTCAGATCTTGATTAAAGCAACCAATCAAAGAGAGAGTTTATAGCTATTCTCGACAGTTCTCAGTTTCTAAATATTTCCATGTTGAAAACAATCATAACATAGCAGCATTGGTATTGATAAGGAAAGAAAACAGTGTGTAATATGTACATGTTGCTCCCATTGCACTGCACTGATTGCAGTAAGTACATAATTGGGGGAAAGTGTGCGCATTGCAAAGTACGCACTACATAGGTGGATCCAGAGGAGGGGGGGGGGGAGGGGGTTCTATCAAGTGAATTGATTGTACGGTTAACCTCCGAGGCCAACGTAACAGAAAACCATCCTACAGGACACAGTGAGAGTGTCTGACAGACTCTCAGACGAATTTGATATAAATGTTATCATATGTGCTGATATGTCATTACTTTGATAGTCAGGAATCATAAGTAGCACTTAACTAAGAATAAAACAAAGGCAATTGTCATTCAACAATCACTCTGAAATGCGCCCAGTAAACTAGTCAAAAATGACCCTCCTATTTTCAGGTATTTAATCAAATCCCTGGAAATTTTAGGGATTTAGTCAAATCCCTGAGTGAAACAGGGATCTGACAAAATCTACTGTAACATACATACATACATACGTACGTACGTACGTACGTATGCACATACATACATACACATATATATATATATACACACATATATATATATATATATATATATATATTTATATATATATATATATATATATATATATATATATATATATATATATATATATATATATATATATATATATATATATATATATATATATATATATATATACATGTATATATATATATATATATATATATATATATATATATATATATATATATATATATATATATATATATATATATATATATATATATATATATATATATATCTTAGATGAGCACCCACATATTGGTCCAAGATATATATATATATATATATATATATATATATATATATATATATATATATATATATATATATATATATATATATATATATATATATATATATATATATATATATATATATATATATGTACACATATATCATACGTGTCTCTTATTTCGCAGGGCTTCACAGATCATAGGAGGCTGCGTGAACAATGGGATTGTAGATTGCCCAAATAAGGATGTGATCTCTAACTTCATGATTGAGAAGAAGGAACTGGTCTGCGGAGAATACGGCTTGAGAAGCGAACTCAGAAACTGTAAGTGCGCCCGGATAGTTTGACCAATGCAACTTTATCATTCATGACAATAAGCAGATAGAAGTATTACTTGATTTGATTATAGAGAGCAACCTTCTTTAAGATAATCCCTTTTTCTGTTTTCTTTTTTTCTATCAATAAGTATCATGCGTGACACCGTTTTCTAGCGAGCTCAACCACCACATTTTAGAATGTGCCCTCAGACGATTGGAAGTCTTCTTTGTTACTTTTTGTTAATACAAGTTCCTACGGTTTCCCCGTACAGGATTCAGGTATAAATCATGGGATTCACTATTATCCGAATTTCTACATATTTACATCAATATATTGGCTCTATCAGTTTGAACATAACCCTTCATTTGGTGTGAAATATTTGCAAACGTTTGTTCTTTTGAGTTTAAATTTATTTGTGTTCTTTTGGAACCTATGTTCCGCATATTACGTTTCTCATTACCGTTATTATCATATTATCTTTGTAAGTATTTGCTGTTTTGTTCCTTATGAGCACAGTCAATAAAGTACATTACATCATATTTGAAGAGGAATGGTGAAAACCAACATAAGTTACAATTTTCAGCAATACAACTATCAACAGACTGCTGTTAAAATATTCGTAAAAGTGATGAAGGTTGCACGCTTTAGAAGCGATTGGGTAAAGTGTGGTGGTGATTCCCATTTTAGGCTAGCAAATCAAATTATGGCATGTTCAGTGGAATCTCAGAAATGGACCATGGCAAAAGCATCCACATTAGGAGGTGTCCACATCTCAGAGGTCTTTTCTCGTTGTTAAAGGTACCAGAGAAATACATAACCTTGATCCGCCTTGGGAAGTATTGGTCACGTGATTTTTTTCAGAGAGGCTGAGAGTAGTAGACAGGGAGTTGGCAATCCAGAGCCTTATCTCTTTTCGCTGCCTCTATCTAGGTCAGATAGGTTGCCAAGGAGATGGGGTCAGCAGGCAGCAAGGCTGGGGTACACAGGTTATCTATGACTCATAGTGGGAGGCAGCGAAATTTGATGATGCATGCACAGTGCCCGCTCCCTGTCTTCATACTCTCAGAAGGTACCCAGATCCAGAAATATAGTTCAGAAATGTAGATGTTAATATCTTCGTGATATTCACAATGATAGGTTGCACTGGACTGAAAGTAAAAAGTTTCAATAGAAATGTTCATATCTCCCATAATGCACTGCGCGGCAGCCATTTTGAAAAGTTTAAATATTTTTCATTTTCTGCAGGGTTGGACGTTGAGGCCAGACACTTCTTTGAAAGTGACAACCAGTGTTACAACACGGTTGTCATGGGAACCGGCAAGGCATGCCGGGATAAACTTCCGGGTGTGTGGGATGTGAACTACGTGTGCTCCGCCTCGTCCTTCATACAAGGCTCGCAGAACTCCCTGGCGTACGTATTGATTGATTCATTGATTTTGATTGATTCTATTTAAAAATGTACATGTACAATACAATATAAATTGTATTGTATATATATATATATATATATATATATATATATATATATATATATATATATATATATATATATATATATATATATATATATATATATATATATATATATATATATATATATATATATATATATATATATATATATATATATATATATATATATATATATATATATATATATATATATATATATATATATATATATATATATATATATATATATATATATATATATATGTGTGTGTGTGTGTATTTGAAAATGCACATGTACATACAAGTTGAAACAATATAGATAATACATAGTTATTATATTAGACGTCCTTGGTGTATAGAAATGATGATTTGAAATAGTATATTTCCATAAAGTATATTCAAATAAATAAAATAAAGTTTATTTGAATAATGAACATTATTTTGGGCATTATCCTTTACTTGATGGCGAGGTGTTAGTTTTTTGTGTGGTCTTAGATGTTGTCAACTAATTGTGGTCACCCTCATTAGCTAAGGCTTTGCAAAGGTCTCACTTTCGCCGTCTGGTGAGCATTTCGTGAACTAACGATAGACTGTTTGGGTTGGTATACCTTTCAGGTAAGATACAAAAGAAGAAAGAAATTGCATGACTTTGAGCTAGGCGAGTTTAGTATAAAAATTGGATTATTGCGTATAGTAGCATTAGCATTGGTGAGCCATTGCATTAGACAACTCTGCCATGGGGGTTGCCTATTGGACTTACAATACAGTCCGTGTAACAGCACAGGTTGCCTGCATGTCCACATTTCTTCCCAGGATATTATATGTTGATTAAGTTCTGTTTTTGGTGCCTTTGCGACTGAAAATCCCTTCGGCATTATTCTTAAAGAGAAGGGAGTAAGGATATAAAAAAACCTCTATCGAGGTCAAACGTAGTCTTATGTTTATATTCAAGTATGTAAGCTGCGACCTGAGATGAATAGAATATGGATTGGTCGCCACTGACCAAATATCATAGTATCCACTATGAAGCATTGGACACACATACTATCGTCGAATCTAGTCGCAGTGTGACGTCACTAGGACACTGACTAATGAGGACTCTCGCATTTGTTTATATAGTAGAGGTTGCCCACGCACATGCGCAGAACGCACCTGTGCTGGGAGTCGTGTGCAGGCTGTTGAGCGAGATCCGCTGGTTGCTTATCCAGTGATCGACAATCGTACTGATATTTTTTTTGTATTTCTTTTTTTTTCAGACTTGCTATGAGACTGTGGGCGTGCACCGCCAATGGTATGCAGAAGATTGACGCATGCGCACAGAGGGAGGTGGACTTCATGGTTCGGAGCGCCAAGTTGAACCTGCACGTTATCTTTCTCAACATAATGGACCAAAATGCCAATTGAAGTGACGTCACTTCCGAACAAAATGCATTGTGGTAATAACATTTGGAAATTGTAATGGACACTTCAAAAAGTCTTAATTTGCTACACGCCTATATTTAGTGCCCGTCTCAACGATCTACTCAAAGTCTCAATGATCTGCCAAGAGTTGATCTGAGTCCTCGTTTAGTTCTGTTTTGACTTCCAAGGTGGAGCCACAAGGGCGGCAGTAAATAAAACAGTTATGAGGCGAAACCCCTGGTGACTGTGCCGCCATCTATATATTCGTGAGGACATTATACTTACAATCTCGTTAAAAAGTGGAACTATATCTGAAAACTGTGCTGCCATCTATAGTCAAATAACGACATCATATTCACAAATCCTGGTTAACGACAAATGTAAATCAATGTTAAGCTTTGGCTTTCTGTTGTTTTTCATTATTATCTGATCACGTGATCACTGTCGCGATTCGTAGGCCGACCTCTCCTAGTTCGAACAATATGTAGTCACTTTAAATTTATTATATTAAAGGTTGATTAAAGAAAAGATGCGATATTTATGCAGGATATGAAAGAACCTTTTTTCAATTCATTTACATATGGGGTCTGCACGTCGTCGGAGACATAAACGAATTTCTCAATCATCAAGCAATATTTTTTTAAAGAATAATGGGTAATATTTTATTCGTTTATTTCCATATAACAATATATACAATAGAACATAACACATTAACAAGAAAATGAAACTGAAAGAAAAGAGTACTCATTTTACATTTATTTATCTCTTACACCGCAGTTATATTTTAAGAGTTGTAATACTTGAATTATTATCTTAAATAGAAAGGAACTGTCGCCTCCTCCAGGTACCATTTTCATACACATTAGGACTTGTCTGTGTCCTTTTTAAATTCACCGTAAACAGCAGTTGTTTTATTGTCTCGATTCATTTAGGTCAATCCGTTGTATCAGATTAGAGAGTAATGGGCAATGGCATTAAAAATGCATTACATAAACAGCAACGATGCAATATCGACAATGACGCTAGCTAATTAAGCATCAATAATCCACAATTACAGTATACACAATCATACAGATATAATCAGTTGGCATTCTAAAATTACAACAATCATCTTCTATAGTCCCACATTTTATAGACATACTTCAATCAGTTGGCAATCTTAAATTACAAAGATCGTCTTCGATGAAGTTATGTTTCTCTAATGACAATTTGGTCAGTAAATTTGCTTTAATCATCGGATTATAAAGTCTGCGTTTCATTTGTGCTAATGAAAGGATGCCACCTATTTGCCTGTTTCTAAAGATTGTTTCTTGAGCGGCTAAAATCACAAGACTTGACTGTTGCTTTTAACGAAATCTCTTTGTTATCATGTCTTACAGCTGTTCTTAAACATCGCTTTTATACATTATTTTAGAAATACAGTATCATGCCTGCAGGAGGCATTGGCCATGTATAGTCTGTCAATAAAAAGTTTTCCTCAAAGACCTAATCTTGTTATTATTCCCACTTTTTTCATATAATTCAAGCAACATCATGATAAAGATTTGACTGACAGTTGTTATTCCAGTTGGAAGGAAAAAATCCCTTTCTATTATTTTTCAAATAATTCCTTATTTGGTTAGATATGCACAAAGTTGTTAGACCACGTATGGGTATAATTAGAAAATGAGTTAATTAATTTCAATATAAGTTCTCCTCAAAAACCTTATCTTGTTATCTTTTCATATGATTCAAGCAACATCTTGATAAATATTTGACTAAAAGTTGATATTCCAGTTAGAAGGAATTATCCCTCTTCCAACTATTTTTCAATCAGCTTCCTATTTGGTTAGATATGCACAAAGTTGTCATACCACGTGTGGGAATCATTTGCATATGGGTTAATTAATTCTGACTGATAGGCCAGTTGTCGAGATAATGGGTAGAGAAATTAACCCAAAGAATGCAGGGAAAGCAAACTAAGGGATGAATTGTTGTAAGAGTGCCTAGCCACATTTACAATTTACAGCTGCTCTGCTCCTTTATTTAGATTACAGAAAACAGGCCAAGTTACCATATGAAAGGAGATAGCTGGCATAAGATATTGTTTTTCATTTCAAGAAAATATCTTCTTTGAGGACCATCTCATAGTCTATGTTTATTGTATGCTTTTGTACCAGAAATGATACAGTCAATAAACACACACACACACACACACACACACATATATATATATATATATATATATATATATATATATATATATATATATATATATATATATATATATATATATATATATATATATATATATATATATATATATATATATATATATTGTAGAATCAAATAGGAAAAGGAAAAGCATTTTTTGTATTGTCTATGGCTTTTCGAACAATCCATCATCGCTGTTTTCGCAGATCTGAAATTGCTGAATATACCCCATACTTCATGGTAAATCAGAAGACGCATGTACGCCTAATTGGTAACAAAATGCCCCCTGTGATGTAAAAACATCCTAGTGCATTCTTTAAGTAGTTTTGGAGATGTCCTTGGAACTACCCTCTTCTCCCCTTAGGACCTTTAGCAACCCTTTAACAATAAGATAGAACCAATACGAATTCATGACATCAAGAAAAAGACAAACCCCACCTATTGTATAGAACATGAATATAGGGGGCTGAACAATATAACCCCAGAAACCATAGTGGAACTGTTTCCAGAACCATGGCATGATGGCAATCCGGCAGAGGAAGAACACTACTGTGAAGAGGATTCCATTAACAAGATATAGAGGAGACTTCTTCTCAACTCGAATGAAATTGAAAAACTTGAGAAAGTTGAGGAAAATATTGGAAAGCTCGTGCAGGAAACGGTGGAATACAAAAAAGGTGCATGATCCAGTGGCCCCAACAGATATTACTCCCAATAATACTGCTACGTGGTGGCACATGTATTGCAGTTCATGAAGAGCTGATGGTTCTAGTAACATGATAACAATATCTTCTATCATGTACCCCACTGCTAGACCAAACTCCACAGAGTCTACACTCGAAGTTCCCCATATTGGATCCAGGTACAGTTCATCGCTTGAAACAAATCCGTATACTGTAACACAACTAATTGACATAGCAAAGCACTGGGAAACAACAGTAGAGTTCCATCTCAGCCTGTTGTTCTTGGAGAGGTGGCGGTATGCTGGTATGTAGTAAGCAGTCAGTTTTGGTGCCAAGAGTTGGAAGATGACCAGACTGGTTATAAAGGTGATGCCACTGTATGCCAAAAACATTCTTACACTGTAATGAGGGTATGCTGTTGTTATATTCATCTCTTTTTCTTTTCTCAAAATCTTCAATCAGGATAGATGCTGACTTTGCACTGACTTTGAACTGAAAATTAACAACAATACCGCAACAATATCAACACTTTAAACATGTGAATGGTTTCTAGGCACCTTATCTATAAATTTGTATAACAGGCACCGCTATTGTCCACATGATTTTCTTTGATATAGTTTTCAGATATATTATGTGATGATATATTTAATATAAACGTATACATTACTGAAACAACTCTTCATTGATTAATAACACTTTATGAGTTGGAAAACTGTCACAACACACCAGTAATAATACTAGTAATAATAATAATATAATAATTATGATAATAATAATAATAATAATAATAATAACAATTAAAATAATAATGATGATAATAATAAAAATGATAATAATGATAAAAAATAATGATAATATTTTATAATAATAATAACAATTACAATAAATCGATATTAATAACACAATGATAATAATACTATGAGGGTACAGTTAAATACAGAAATGATTTTCGCTGTGGCTCTTGAAGCACTATAGAAAAAAATCAGTCTTTAAATCACTTTAAAATCCATGTATCAACCATTGCATTCATTTATACCATATTTATTGCTTAGCATGAGTTGTTAGTGTGTGTAGCCCCAAAGGCTATTTGTAATAATCCCGCAAAAAAATAGGATTATATTATTGTATGATAACATATCACAGGTATTCATGGCACCTGCCTAATCTTCTACTTGCATAAAGGATACTGCAGTGTACATATCCCTTATGAATACAATGTATCTACTTCACTTGGAATTCGTCAACTATTAATGAAATCACAATATCATTATGAAACATGTAGGTGTGTTCTGCATGGAAAGGATTATTTTGAAATGCATTAGAACTTTATCATACTAGTTTTTGTCTTCCTGTAGTAGTATTAGTATTAGTAGTATTAGTAGTAATATAACTAGTAATAGTAGTAGGAGGAGGAGATGTAGAAGTAATAGTACTGCTGCTGATTCTGCCACTACTTAGTAACAGAAGCAGCAGCTGCAATAGTAGTAGTAGTAGTAGTAGTAGTAGTAGTAGTAGTAGTAGTAGTAGTAGTAGTAGTAGTAGTAGTAGTAGTAGTAGTAGTAGTAGCCGAAACAGCAATGGTAGTAGTAGTAGTAGTAGTAGTAGCAGAAGCAGCAGCATCAGCAGCAATAGTAGTAGTAGTAGTAGTAGCAGCAGCAGCAGCAGCTGCAGCAACAGTAGTAGTAGTAGCAGCAGCAACAGCAGCAGCAGCAGTAGTAGTAGTAGTAGTAGTAGTAGTAGTAGTAATAGTAGTAGTAGTAGCAGCAAAGTAGTAGTAGTAGTAGTAGTAGTAGTAGTAGTAGCAGCATCAGCAGCAATAGTAGTAGTAGTAGTAGTAGTAGCAGCAGCAGCAGCAGCAGTTGTAGTAGTAGCAGCAGCAGCAGCAGAAGTAGTAGTAGTAGTAGTAGTAGTAGTAGTAGCAGCAGCAGCAGCAGCAGCAGCAGTAGTAGTAGTAGTAGTAGTAGTAGTAGTAGTAGCAGCAGCAGCAGCAGTAGAAGTAGCACTAGGCGTAGCAGTATCATTGGTAGTAGCAGCAGTAGAGAAAGTAAGTAGGCATAAAACGTTGCTTGGGCACCCAGCTCCTGAACCCTGGCTAAGACCTGCACTAGTAATCTTTCTCCACCAATATACAAACAACGCTCTCTTTTTGCCTTATACCGAGTAGGAATGTATGCAGGTATAATTTGAATCCTGCCCAAAAATAAAGACAGTATAGACATTAAAATCTGGCTTTACTCCTTACCTTAGTGGCCAACACCCTAAGACGCAATCCTCTCATGCGTTACAGTGCAAGGAACTATTAAAAAGTCACCTGACCCACTTCAAATGTGGAAATTCCAAGTACTAGTAATAAAAAGTTGAGAATTTTCCATATTATGCGGAGAAACCTTACTGTTTCGATATGTTTGTGAGGATGGATTTTTATTTCAGTTTTGTGCTTCATTTTGTTAGAATCTTTATTGTTGGCTATTAAACTAGATCTTGTTGATGTGAATGTTAAAAGGTTTAACATGAAGGGGACCTGAAGGACGGACTGGTATGAACTAGTGCATGAAAGACGTGGGTTTCTGTCACGTTTACCCCATTTACATGTGGAGTATACACATACCCTGATAAGATGAAGTTAAATAGATGACAAGACAATACATTGAGATTTTTTGACCTACACTTAAGGTGGCTGTAAACGTTTCCGGTGGAGAGCAGACTTTCCCTCAAATAATGGCTGATTTCTCATTATCTGTACACTAAACCCCTAGCAAACTATATATTTTTAGAAAGCTGAGATTCTGAGAAATACATAGGATATAGATAGGTTGTATGTGCTCCAAATATTTTGAAGAAATTGGGGTCAAAACTTTGACTAATCAATTTTCAGTACATATGTCACGGCTTACGCAAATCTAAGAGCAGGATCTAAGATAATAACCTGATCTTTTTAGACGTTGAAAGAAACCTTTGTCTCTAGAAATCAAGACAAGGGTTTTGTAAAATATGGCCCCTAACTTTTTTTATGGCCATTTATCTAACAACATTTTAGGAAAAAAATGCTTTTTTGGTTTCTTGATTTTTGACTCACTATAAAAAATTAACCAGATAAGATATTGCAATATCCCCGTCTAGATTTCTAGAGAACATGTTTTAGAATCTATATACAAAGTTTGAAGCTAATTGATTAAGATTTGTGTCTAAATTCACGTCAGCCGTGAGAGTAAAACTATAGAAAACTAAGCTGAGAAAATGGCAGTTTTGTTTATTTCCCAGTTAAAGTTACTGTGCAACTTTTTGCTACTACTTTAATGTATTTATTTTTGTCCAAGTGGAAAGATAAAGTAACCTTCCATTGTATTTCACAACTGTCAACATTTTTTCTTCTCAATTACCTCAAAAAAAGTATAAATGAGTACATTTCTGCAATTGCCTAACATCCCTGTCAACTGGATTCCATATATGGGCATATGACATCACCCAAGCCCCGCCTACTTAGTAGACTGGCATCTTGTTTGCATGCTTATGTAATGCATTATAGCTCTTGAATTCTTAATAATTCAAAGAACTGTGCCATCAAAATCAAATTTCAGCTATCTAGTGTGTTATGCTGGCAGACTCTTTGACTGCAAGTATATTGATTTGGCAAATAAAAGCTTGTAATGCTCTAAATGGGGGTTTTAGCTTCATTTATCTAAGACAAACATGTTGCAGGGCCAATTCTGAAGCTATCCAAACTTCCAAAGCATAGCTTTCTGACAAGGTGGCTTTTAGATTCTGGGCCTTGAAAGAAAGATAATTTCACAAACCTCTATTGCTGTATCTCCACTCCAGTGATCCAAGTTACATAATCCAGAATGAGTAATCCATACATATTTTGCAGCAGAAATGGCAACTTTCCCTGAGGTCTGACACAGTATTCCTTTGTCCGATGAATCCCATATGAGTAGACTGTCCACATTCACTACTACACTGCTTGAAATGCTTGGAGGAAGTGACCTTCCTATACCCATAGCAAATCTTATTTTCAGACATTGGTTCCTGACTCCCATAATCCTTGAGGGGTGACGTCACGAAGCAAGATGGCAGCAAGTTTTTTCGCGGAAGATGACGGGGACCCTATTATGGATTTACTTAATGGCGTAGACCCAAAGACCAGGTCGATTCTAAGTGAATACAAACGGGATAACCCCGAAGAAGTAGCACAGAAACTTAAGGCACTCGCCGACATCAAACTGCTCCTAGAAACGAGAAAGACAATCTTCAGAGCAGCGATGGACAAGGTGGACCTTTGTTTGAGTCGCGTCGCTAAGGCCCGAGATGACAACATCTGTGACCTGACCGATGAAGAAGAAATCCTCATAGGTAGGGCTGAAACACTATTTAGGAGGTTAACACCGAAAGATATGATACTGCGTAAGTGTGTGAAACGATGATATAGTGGATCTACTATCCTTCGTGAAAGAAAAAAATGGCGGCTTCCCCATGAGCATGATGAGACCAACTAGTATGACAAACGGCTCAAACAACCCCCAGGGGCACACCGCGAGCGAAGCAATAGCATGTCTACAGTATGTAGCGAATATGATAGATGAGGACATTGAAATGGCAGAAAGTGACACGGATGGTATAAATGAAGATGAGAAGACTTTGGATGAAATGGATATGTGTGAGGATAGTGACGATATAGAAGGTGATGACAACAGTACGCTGAGAGCGCTACATGAAGTGGTGAAGCGAAGCGAGGTGGCGCCAACACATGAGATAGCCAAGCCCGACGAAAGTGAAATAGGTGATGGGGGAGGTAGCGTAAACATGGAGAATACGCCAAGACAGAAGAATGAGAAATATCCTACTACCCCATACATGAGACAGAATGACGATCAAGATGATGAACTAAGTGATGAGAGTGATGACGATATGTCTGGCTGTACAGAAAGTGATGAACAATGTGACAATGAATATCCAACACATAACATGGTGTATGTTAACAAACACACAGGGCTCCAAGCGGACAGTGAAAATGAACAACGCGATTGTCGTGTAGAATGTAATGAGAGTAATGATACATCACAACAAGCTGAAATGAATGAACAGTCTGATAAAGAGGAATGCCAACAAAGTGTAATATCGGTGGACATATTAAGTGAAACTCATGAAGAAGCTCAGCAAAACAACCACGGTGAAAACTATGGGAATGATCAAAAAGTGACGCAAGAAAGACAGAAAATGGGTTGTACACAGAAATACCATTTTAATGATACACCAGAGCAACGAAGTAAGCCCCACGATGAGATAGACTATGACCCCAATAAGACACGCACCCCCAGTGGGACACCACATAGCGCAGAGAGGCGCACATGCGATCGGTGTACGAGAACACCCCCAGGGGGTCCAGAACCGAGGGAAATATATGCAAATGACTTAGAGGGAAGTGAAGCCCAGCAACCCATTGGTCGCGACTACCGCGGGGATAAGAGAGACAGCGTAGAGATGGATTCATATGCAGATCACCAAGGGTGTGGAGACGCCACGGACGACGCAGCGAGGCACATAAGGAGTCACAACCCGGCAACTCGACCAGTACCTGTTGAGAAGCCCACTGCCACGTCTGACAGAGTCCCAACGAACACCTACAACCCTCCGATACTCCTGACGATAAGGATAGGTGAATTCATCGCTGAGATCGACATCGCGAACTGCATCAACATGGCAGGGAGAGATAGATACCCGCAAGATCCGAAATACGACAGAGAGCGTGACGAGAGGAAAAGTGATGAATGCGATGAGTGCTCGAGAAGGATGAATGGACAAGATAGGCGTATCGGTGAGTTGGAGGATTCCGTTACTGATAAGATGCGAAAACTTAGAGTACAGAATGAAGAACTTGCTGATGAACTGAGAGAAGTTAAGAGGAAGATGAACAGCAACGATACAGGTAGACCTAATGTAATAGCCCCTGTGCGTCATGATGTTTGTGAGACAAGATGTATGTCGCTTGATATGTTGACAGATCCAGTGAGAGATGGTGAGAGATTGGAAAGACAACGACGCAGACCGGAGGAAAACGAGGCCCAGTGGGCACGTCTCCGAGCAGCAAGTTTCGCCGGCGTGCCGACAGACAGAGGGGTCGGCGCTCGCCCCAAGACCGCGCTCAGCAACCAACCACAACGGCGAGTGCAGATCGTAGACGACGGTGGAGCGGGTAACGCTGCTAAACCACAACGACCGAGAGAAAGGAAAGGAGCGAGTGGAAGGCAAGACGGCAGTGATGGGAAGGTGCGGGACAATCCAATCAAGGAATGGCTCCACACTGCGAGGAGAGACAACACTACAGCGCAGGATACCCCGAAGACGTCGAGGTATACATACGAGGCGGAACGCAGCCCGTCGTGGGCTGATGTCGACGGAGAGGAGGACGACGAAACGGATACGAGCAACGCGACAACCCCGAACAAATCTCCGATGGCAGCGGCAGAGGCGAGGGATCCGACACCCCCACCGACGAACGGAGCCAAGCAGACGAAGAGGAACGATGAGAAGTACGATGACATCTATAAGCTGCCACCATCCGGGCAAGTCACCGAGAGGAGGAACCGCCAACGCGAAAACAACAATGGTACCACTGGTGCAGAGGCGACGAGAGCGGGTGCTGTGTCCAAACAACGAGGTAAGACACAGGGTGTGGTTGATAAAACGCTGAATAATGTACTGAATGATAAGAAAGGTAGTAAGGGTAGTAACACAAACAGAGTACGAAACCAGAAAGGGAAAGATGACAAGACGTACTCAAAAGTGGTTACTAACAACGGATGGAAAACCGTACCTGCGAAAAAACGTAAGTTTGATAATGTCAGTCCAAAACCCACTATGCCACTCAAAGGCATTGCCACTACGGTGAACAGGGACGTCTACCTACAAGGGTTAGATGTAGGTGAGTGCAGTGATGAGGAGCTCATTGAGAGTGTACGATCGTATTGTATTGAAAGAGGCATTACCCCTACATACATAAGAATTATACCGGTCAGATATGACTATACAAGGGCAGGATGTCGTCTTACTGTCCGGGAGAGTGATTTTAACATGGTCATCCGTAATAACTTTTGGCCTGACGAAATACGTGCACGTGAGTGGAAACCCAAACCTAGAGAGAATAACGAAAACGAAGGACGTGGTCCTAGGGCCCCCTCTGACGAAGAGGACTAGGTGCTAGGATAAGAAAGTTTCCTACCAGAGCATCTGTAGGTCCCTTCTAGGATGGGCAGGCGAGTGAGTGGCATGATGGCTGTAAACAAGCCGGACTACTCTTTTTCTAACACTACTACCACCAGTTTTCTGTTTCTGATAGTCAATGCTATGTTACTATTGTGTGCTATGCCCCTGGTCTATATGAATATTTTGCAGGTTTTCACCCTAGGTCCCGTACGAGAGGACCCATACGGCATATCTGTAAAACGGGTTCGTAATGTGCAAATGACATGTAATGACTGTATGTATGTATATGATAACAAATATATAGAGCTGCCCACGCATTTAATAGTACCAAGTGAACATAATATGTACAACAGCACTGCAAATTCCCTATGCCGTTACACAAGTAACATCTTAGCTGTGGAGTCGTTTTATTGGCGGGAAGAGAATACTCATAAACACAACAGTATGCTTGTACTATACTATGACATGTACTGTACAGAAATGTATGATATATATATGTTGACTAACTGTGATATATTCTTACAGATCAATACAATGCTGTATGGCGTGACATGGAGGAAATCTCGAGGGAGACCGGGCACGACCACCCAGGATCTAGGATGCCACCACGGATCAGCCGGATGCCTATACAACAATACCAGAGAAGTATATGTATGGTATGATGTATCACCCGGAACGTGGTTCCTAGACTCCAGGAGGTCGGAATGGACTCCTCGAGTACACCCCTGTTGCTATTCTCATTTTGTTCTGAATATGACTGAATATAATATGCTTATGATCCATATGACACAGGAATACTATAGCTTAATTTGTCAGCCCCTTTATAGTCCATATAGGGGTTATGAATATGGCGATGATGTGAGACAAAAAATGATGGCCAGCTCAACTATCTCTATGTACAGCAGAACGCATAACCTGGTATATGAACATTTATGTAGTTTTGTTACTAAGACCGACAAGAGGAATTTTTGGTATAATACATGTATGACTATCACCTACAATGTTGGGAATACTAATTTTTGTTTTTACTTACTGAGTGATTATGTATGCTATGGTACAGTATGGGGAGATTTCTCCATGATGCTAATGACGACAGACCAGGGTACAGGGCGCCTTCGTGACGTCGTCGCACTGCACTCTGGTACATGGGACGAGTGGGATGTGGATGATGGGCCGAACGAGTCCCTCGCCCTGATGCCCTGGCGGTCTGATAGGAATCCGGAGACCCCCCCATACCACACCATTGAAACTGTCAACTATGAGAATGTCCATGATATGTATAAAATATGTCTATGTGTCACCTACGGGATAGTGTATTTATATTTAAGTCCTACATTTCCCCAGAATGAGAGCGGTGACTCCTCTTATCTAGACCTACATCCTAGATGGTATAATATCCTGTATTACGTCTCTATCTATCCTATGACCCTGTATAACGACCTCAATCATCTTAGGATACCCCACAGGGAAATGTTTTTGCAATCTTGTAGTATCGTCGGCATATATGTAATTATTTTATCTATACTTCTTCAGACATGTATGTGGAGCAAACCACCTATGAGTGTATGGCACGAGGCAGTGGACCACCCGCATCCAAGCAGTCCTGAGTCTTCTACCTATGGTACTATGCTACGCTGGAATCCCGACAATGCTACGATACGACCAATCGGCCTCCTGCTGGACAAATCACATATGACAGCTATTAAGGGAGAACAATGCTACTATGGAGCCACATCGTACGGGAATGCAACGAGCAAGATCTACGGTAGACCTGTCTGTAATATAGGACTGCACACTATGTCACGACATGCACGCATCTCTGAATTGCACCAATGTTGCTATATGCGAAGCTGTCATGACAGAGTGTACCATGATGCCTACCCTAAGCAAGGGATAGGTAGAAGGGTGCCACCGCCATGGCCTGGTTATGATGAGTGTAATTTTTCTATGTATATTGATGTTAGTATGTATAAATTATTTTGTTCTAATGGGAGATACTTAATTTCTCCAAAATGGTATCCTAGAATGAATATGCAGGTACACTACACAAAACCTGACAACAGGGAGCAACGGTATATTTCTGTATTATGTAAGAAAGGTAGTATGTATAGAGTCTATGCTCCCTATGAGATACCTATTACCTCAAAATGCCAAAGAAAAATAGAGATCTAAAACTAGGGTGTTGGAATAGCAGAGGTTTTAGTGCATCTATCCCCTACTTACGTGAGAGAATTAAAAATAATGATATCTTTATGTTAAGTGAGCATTGGCTGCACGCCAATCGCCTTCATATGCTCGACGAAGTTGATGATAACTTTAACTGGCATGGGGTCTCGAGTAAATACTCCTCTGAAGAAGCCTACGGTATCAAAAGAGGTCAAGGTGGAGTCGCGGTCTTTTGGAGGAAAGACCTAAAGGGCGTTTCTGTTATTGAAACACTTAAACATGATAGGATATGTGGAATAAGGATGGAGGGAGGGGATGGGTCTGTATTTGCTTTCCTGTCAGTCTACCTCCCCGCTAGTAGTTCAAATGAGAATCTTTCAATTATTTTAGACGAATTATCAGGAATAATTGAAGGCTTAGATGAGGGGGTTATACCTGTCATAGGAGGAGATTTCAACGGAGATATGGGTAATAGAGGAGGACCACGAGGTCTTGGGGCACCTACTAAAGCCGGGTCTCTAGTTCTAGAATTCACAAAAGATCACAACTTAACTGCAGTTAATTTGTTAGATAAATCGAAAGGATGTGTAAATACCTATGAAGGCCATAATGGGGTCTCTACAATTGACTACTTTATGGTCCCCAGTTACATAGCTAAGAATGTCACCTCGTGCCATACTCTCGCTACAGGAACCCTTAACACGTCTGACCACTATCCTATCGAAATGGTTCTTAGACTAGACTTACTCCCACGCAAAATAGAGATAGAAGATGTTAACTATAAGATCAGGTGGGATAAGCTAGACCAAGCCCAACTAGCTGCAAACTATCAACAGATGCTAAATATACAAATAGGTGATATTATGCACAGGTTCTATAATACAAATGAAATGGTACCTAAACTGATTGATGATACTCTTGATGAGATTATCTCTGCTTTGCATGAGTCAGCAAGCAATATACCCAAGAGCAAATTTGCCAAACATCTTAAACCCTTTTGGTGTGAAGAGCTTGGTGTCCTCAAAAGGGAGAAAATGTACTGGTTCCAAAAATGGAAACTAGAGGGCAGGACTTTAGATGATAATAACCTCACTAGGAGGAGAATGAAAGACACCAAAAAAGAGTTCAGTAAAAGAATAAGAAAGCTCAGTCAAGAGTATCACAATCAGATGGTAGTAGAAGCTGCTACTAAAGCAGAGATGAATAAGAATGATTTTTGGAAATTAATGAGGAGGAACAAGGGTAAGGGAAAACCAACGTATAATGCAATCAAGAACAAGGACGAAAAGGTGGTCTATGAACTTAATGACGTCTTAAATGTCTGGAAAAACCACTTTGATGCACTTAGTTGCCCTAAAGATAACCCTAACTTCAATGCGGCAAACTACCATAGAGTTACTGAGCATGTGCATAACTGGTTTAACGAAGAAGGCCCAAGTGAATTTTTGGAAAACCCTTTTACTATTGTGGAAGTTTTAAAAGTCATTGGGAAACTTAATAACGGCAAGGTACCAGGTCATGACGGGATCTCTAGTGAACATATAAAGAACGCTGGAGATACCCTAGCAAATGCACTATGCAGTATTTTTAATAGCTGTGTAGATATAGAATATGTCCCCTGTAATTTCCGGAAGGGGATACAGGTACCCCTGTATAAGGGGAAAAATACCTGCCCCCTAGATCCGGACAATTACAGGGGAATAACCCTCCTCTCCACCTTCAACAAGATGTTTGAAGCCTTAGTATGGGGTAGAATAGAAAATTGGTGGGTTACTACTCAAGCTACCTCGGTCTTACAAGGTGCAGCTCGGAAGGGCTTCTCATGTGTCCACACCGCCCTCACGTTGCAAGAGACAATTGCCAAGGAACGTGAGGGAGGGAAGAAGGTCTTCGTTGCGTATTATGACGTATCGAAGGCCTTTGACTCGGTGTGGACAGATGGGCTGTTCTTCCAGCTGCACGAGATGGGTATCAAAGGGTCTCTGTGGAGAATTCTCTATAAAGGTTATGTTAATTTTGAATGTCGAGTGAGAATAGGCAATACTGTGTCAGAAGCTTACTCTATGGACTGTGGGATTCACCAGGGGGGGTACCTCTCCCTGGTGAAATATACAGCATATATCAACTCTTTAATATCTACTCTTGAGTGCTCGAGGCTATGTAGTACTATATACGGCATAAAGACCTCCCCCGTTGGGTATGCGGACGACATAGCCGCGAGCACTACTTCCAAACAGAAAATGGATGGAGTCATGTCAAAGGTGTACCAACACGGGTGCGACTGGAGATATAACTTTAATGCGTCAAAAAGTGCTGTATTGGTTTTTGGGGAGACAGAGAAAGACCGGAGGGTAGGCTCTAAGTACAGGATGTTCTCCTTAGGAGGGCAGAGAGTACGTGAGCGTCTTTACTATGACCATGTGGGTATAAAAACTTGTGTAAAAGGGGATACCCATGTACGTACAGAGGAGAAAGTAAAGAAAGCACGCAAGGTACTAAATATGTCCACAAATATGGGAATTAGGAGAGGCGGTCTTAATCTCAATGCATGCAATCTCATCTATTGGACTATTGTTGTCCCCACACTCCTCTTTGGGTGTGAGGTATGGGTTATCAAAAACAAGGACTGTAAAATTCTAGAAGCTTTTCAAAGGTATGCTGCAAGAAGACTGCAAAGATTTCCCATAAGCAGCTTTAATATAACAAGTTTTGTCTGTATGGGATGGATGAGCATTATTAATTTTATTAAGGCCCGTAAGGCAATCTTTGTGAGAACTATTCTTACTATGGACATCTCTATCCCTATTAAACAGGTGTTTCTTGAGAGACTAAATGATTTTAATGGAGAGGATAGAAACCTCATGGATAGCCCGATTATCCAGATTTTACAGTTTTGTGAAGAACTTGGCATTTTGAATGATGTCAGGAGGATGGCTAATGGGTATTTTTTCAGTAAAGCCTCCTGGAAGAAAATTGTATGGCAGAAGGCCTGGGAAAGCGAACATAGGGACTGGCATGACCATATGGCAGATAACGAAAAACTCGATTTAATTAAGTTGGTTATGCCAACAAGCGGCTATTCAATCTGGTGGATGATAGCAGATGTAGACCAATCACACATGAAACGCAGTGAAGTTATGGTAAAACTACTCTGTCATACAAGCAGATTGAAATGTGACGATAGAAAATTACTGAGGGCAAGCTATCTGACAAAATGCTGTACTCTATGTAACTTAGCTGCATATGAAAATACCTGGCATATGGTCATGCAGTGCCCGGTACATGAGAATACCAGGAGAGAAATGTATAATGCTATACTAGGTATTGGGCAAGATCTCGGGAGAGTATGTGATTTCCCAGTAATGATGGGTAAATATGTTGATGGCTGGGATTTTGAAAATATGATACCAATATGGAAGATAACCAGTACATACATAATTAGGATGTATTACAAGGTTATCAATGACAGGAGAAATTGATAATCCCTGTCTAAGCCAATGTTTACAGCTCTTAAAAGCTTTTAAAGTATGGCATGATACTTGAATAAGTGTTCCTCCAAACCATCCTGTATCAGCCGTCTTTCCCCCACTTTCTGTTTTTTTTTCTCAATCGTGTAACTGAGTAGTCCTCTACTGTGAGTTCTAGAATGAAGAAGTAACTCAGGAAGAGTTGCCTGTCTTTGATGAGAACTTAAATGTAAGAACACTACTCTACTATGGTACTATATTTTGTCAATATGTTTTTCCTTACATTTTTGTTTGATTTATGCCATATACGATTTTGTAATTGAAATATTACAGCAAATAAACGTATTATTATTATCATTATTATTATTATTATTATTATTATGAGTGACACCATACTCATTGTTCTAGAATGGGGAGTCCTGAGGGGATTATGAGACCACACATGCCTGTATCTATTTCCTCAGAACTGAGGCCACAGTGCTAATCTATCAATAAACCCAATTATTCACCTGCAATTTCAATCTCCTTTGTGTCTCCAACTGAATTGACGACAATTGTTGTGAAAAATACAATCCAGGCTTCAATTAGTTAATAGCTGAATTATATGGGTGTAATTGTACTTTGGGTAACTATATCGTGATTGCTGTATTATTGTTTGAGAAAAACATGTGTTTGAAAATGAAACCAAGTTGATAAATACTATAGTATTGTTAGTTATCCATAGAGCATAGAGTGTCTGTTCCAGCTGAAGATATGACGGATTGACCCAACATCCTCCCAAAAGTCCAGGTTTTCCCATCAAATACACACATTTTTTTTACTTGAAGCCTCAAAACTGGGATGTTTCCTGTTTTTCTCAGACAGCCGAAGCCACATTTTGATTAAGACTAATCCCTAATACACTATTTTTGAATTGATTAAAACATCATTGTCTGTGGTGCTAAAGTGGCCCACCTTACCCAACAGACATCCTTTCTAACCAACACCTGCATACAAAGAAAAGACTGGCTGACCTTAAATGCCAGCTCTAATCAGTTACCAATCCAATACACATCCATTTCCTGTAGCTTTGATAAGGAGGTGGGAGGGGCTTATCAGCTAACTGGGGTCACATGACCATAACATTGAAGCATGCAGTCTGTCCTGTCTGTCTGTTCATACCTGTCAAATCAAGCTTTTTCACAAATTATGAACTTGGGAGTGGAGTAGAGCTATGGGTTTTTTTATAAGGAGGGTAAGACCCGGTTCATTAACATAATACATAAATCTCAAAACAGGCTTCCCTGAGGACGAAACGTTTACGGCCACCTTAAAGCGCCTTTTTGGCATTATCAATCCTTCTTAAATAATTTTTCAAATATTTTCCAATGTGATATGTTTTGTCTAACGTTTTTTGGTCATGTGCACATGTGCGGCCAAGATATCGACGGTTTAAGGCCTTTAACCACCTCTTGTACTTTAATTCATACTGGAGTGTTCATCCTCGGAGGGGGGGGGGGGGGGGGGATTTGTCTAAATGTTTTAGCCAAAATGTACCTCAAATATGTCCAGGAACAGGTTAAGACATTGATAATAAGTTGTTAAGAACTGTCTTAGGAATGTGTAAGGAATAGTCTTGAGAATATCTTGAGAATAAGTTAAGAATATATAAGACGTTTGTACGACATAAGCAAACTTACCAAGACCAATATAAAAAATCCTAGGTAGCACTTATCAAATTCCTAGGAGTGTAGCACAATGATGCTAAGAATTATTTAAGACTAAAGGCCAATAAAACACAAAAGTACCTGAACAATAATCAAGTGAGTTCATTTTTAGCATATCAACATATCTATTTGTTGGAAGGAAGGAAGGAAGGAATTGGGCTTTACGTCGCTTTCAACAGCTTAGGTCATATCGCGACGAGATAGAAACCCGGAACCGGGAATAAATTCCCTACTCTTCACGAATAGTCCCAAGGGGTCTTTCAGTTGCAGAAAGACCATAGACAGCCCTCCACAACGCCGAACATTTATAGAGCGACCAGGCCAACCAGCTTGGGGATCCAGCGGAGACTCGAACCTGCGAACTCACGCTTGGGAGCCAGGCATCGTAACCACTAGGCCACGGCGGATCCCTCTCTATTTGTTGGCACTCACATGTTTCATTTCAAATATTGTTCCATTGAAGTGTTAATAATGTCCTTTTCACATGTTTTTTTAACGGTTAAATGTTTTTTTTCAAAAATCATGCCACAGATTGAGTGGGATTTGGGGATGTTGGTTCATCTGTGCTATCATTGTAGTACCAATTTGCACACTCATCTTTATTTATTTCTTTCGCTACTTAGGTTTGCATATTTTTGGAGCTTTTCTTAAACTAGTGATTCAAATGACGCTGCCTAATGTTGCCATGTTTACATGAAGTTAACTACTTGAAGGCATCACGTACTGCGTTCAACTTACTTCTGGCAGTCGTATCAAATTTATAGTCTTTCTTCGGATATTCCTTGGGCCTTCCTGAGAATATGGTAAGATCTCTTTGACGAAAAATCTGGTCCCAAACATACAAGAATTAGGACAAATGTCCTAGTAGTGTTTTAGGAACACACCTAGGAATGAGTTGGGACCAAAAACATTGATCCATGACTTAAGAACTTCTATGAATGTTTTGAACAAGTTAAAAACTTCGACACTATGCTAGGACTTAGGCAAGATGTTCTGAAATGTTCCTAGGAATAAACGCGAAGAAACAAGAATGACATGCCGAATCTTCTAAGGACATCAAAATCTGGACCTTCTTGGCAAGGTCTTGTTTGAACCCTTGATAGTGGGACACGTGCTTCAGTAAAAGAAATCTCAAAATATAGTCTTGTCATCAACTTATTTTCATTTGTATCAGATTATGTGTACACTCAACATGTAAATGGTCTGAACGTGGCAGAAACCACGTCATTCATGCACTAGTTCATACCAGTTCATTCGTGAGCTCCCCCCTTCACTTTGAACCTTTCAACATCAGTGACAACCAGACATGGTTCATAGTTTAATTACCCACTTACATCAACCAACAATAGTGAATCTAACAGAATGCAGCAAAAAACGGAAGCTTAGTCACTCCTCACACATATATCAAACATCAAGTTTTCTCTGCGCAATAAGTAAATTTCGCAATTTTTTAATACCTGGAATGTGCACATTTGAAGTAGGTCAGACAGCCAGTTTAAGTCCACTTTGCTGTACACACCTTAGATGATTCCCTTTTGGGGTGTCGGTTACTAAGGTAAGGAGTTAAGCTGAGATTTAATCTATATTTACTCTCTTTATTTTTGGGGGATTTAAAGAATACCTGCAGAAACTCCTATTGAATACAAGGAAAAAAGAGAGTAAATGTTTTTATATTGGTGGAGAAATATAAATCTAGTGTAGGGTCTTTGCCAGAGTTTAGAAGCTGGGTGCCTTACGCCTACTTATTTTCTCTACTGCTGCTACTAACAAAGGTATAACTATTGATATCACTAGTGCTACTTCTACTGCTGCTGCTGCTTCAGCTACAGCAGCAGCACTACTATTTCCAGAACTCCTCTTACTACTACTGTTCTTCTTCTTCTTCTTCTTCTACTACTACTATTTGTACATTGCAGTATCTGTTGAGCAAGTAGAAGAAATGTCAAGCGCCTGGAATAACTGTGGTATGTTATTTACATTATAATATAGTCTTAATATATTTTGCGGGATTATTATTTTTTTTTATTAATCTAATTGTTATTATTATTATCATTATTATTATCATATTATTATCATTATTATTACCATTATCATTATTATCATCATTATAACCATTATTATTATTATCATCATTATCATTATTATTATTGTTGTTTTGTTGTGACAGTTTTACCGTTCATAAAATGCTTTTAATCGAGTTGTTTAGCAATAGTTATGTTAATATTATTAAATGTATTACTATAACATCATTGAACTGATACTAGACCAAGAAAGATATTCTGGACTAGTGTCATGTTTAAAAATACAAATGTAAGGAAAATGTGCCTAGAAACCATTTACATGTTTGAATTGTTGATATTACTGCTGTATTAATGCTAATATTTATTTCAAAGTCAGTGGACGTCAACATCAATCCTCAATGTCTCCGAGAAAAGAAAAACTATCATTCTTTTTTTAATCATTATTATCATTTTTATTATTATTATAATTATTACTATTATTATTATATTATTATCATGATGATTATTATTACTATTGTTATTATTATAATCATTATTAATATCATCACTACTACTCTTATTATTATTATTATTATCATTATTGTTATTATCATTACTGGTGTGATGTGACAGTTTTTCAACTCATAAAAATGCTATTAATCAATGAGGAGTTGTTTTAGCAATGTATATGTTTATATTAAATATATCATCATATCATATATCTGAAATCTATATCAAAGAAAATCCTGTGGACAATAGCCGCAATTGTTATAAAAATTCAGAGAAAATGTGCTTAGAAACAATTTTCATATTTCAATTGTTGATATTCTTGCTGTTTTCATGTTATTTTTCAGTTCATAAGTCAGTGAACGTCAACATTCATCCTTATTAAAGACTTCGAGAAAAGTACAAAGAGATGAATATAACAACAGCATACCCTCATTACAGTGTAAGAATGTTTGTGGCATACAGTGGCATCACCTTCATAACCAGTCTGGTCATCTTCCGACTCCTGGCACCAAGACTGTCTGCTTACTTCATACCAGCATACCGCCACCTCTCCAAGAACAATAAGCTGAGATGGAATCGTATTGTTGTTTCCCAGTGCTTTGTCATATCAATTAGTTGTGTTGCAGTATACGGATTCGTGTCAAGCGATGAACTGTACCTGGATCCAATATGGGGATCTTCGAGCGCAGTCCCATTGGCGTTTGGTATGGTAGTGGGGTGCATGATAGGAGATATTGTTATCATGTTCTCTTGTTATGAAGCTCTTTATGAACTACATCGCTTACTCCATCATATAGTACTAGTATTTGGAATTATATGTACTGCCGCCACTGGGTCATGTGCTTTTTTTGTATTCCACCGTCTCCTGCAGCTACTTTGTGATATTTTCTTCAACTTTCTCACTTTTTTCATTATTTTTGAAGTTGTGTCTCCTCTATATCAGGTTAACGGACTCCTGTTCACAGTAATGTTCTTCTTCTGTCGGATTGCCATAATGCCATGGTACTGGACACAATTCTACTATGGTTTCTGGAGTGACATTGTTCAGCCCCCATCCTTCATGTTTTATATTGTGGGCGGAATTGGTCTCGTTCTTGATATCCAGAATTGGGAAGTAATCTGGCGATGTGTGAAATATCCGCATGCTTCCAATAATAGAGCACATATGCGAACTGTTCTTGTCCCTTCTGAGTCACCAAATGCTTTATTGGTGAATGAAATCTAAGGAAGGAAGGACGGAATTGGGTTTGACGTCGCTTTCAACAGCTTAGGTCATATAGCGACGAGATAGAAACCCGGAACCGGGAACAAATTCCTTACTCTTCACGAATACTTCCAAGGGGTCTTTCTGTTGCAGAAGGACCATAAGCAGTCCTCCACAACGCCGCACATTTATATAGCGACGAGGCCAACCCGCAATCTAAGCATAGCAGCATGTGGATTGATAAGGAAAGAGAACAGTGTGCAACAACCACACATTGCTCTCATAACAATTAGTATACTGTAGAATAGGAAATTAATCTGGGGTGCAAATATACCAAATTTAACCAAAAATGACCTTTCCTAATTAAATTTTACCGAATATTCATTATTACACATTAACACAGATGGGGGCAGATTTTAATCCGAATTTAATCATACCGAGATTTTTCTAATCCGGTATATTTGCATTAGTTACATTCTCGGAATCATTTCCTATTGTACAGTATTTTGAAGAAGGTGTACACATTGAGATGTACATACTAGATAATTTCCCCTTCACTTTTCTCATGACTACGCTAAACTTGAAACCAATTATCTGGCAGAGGACAATGTTCTTCAGATCAAGAAATATGTGCCTTGAGGACCATCTCATAGTATATGTTATATGTGGAATAAAACCTGGAAAAAGAAGAAACTTTGTTATCTCTAATTGGCCCATGGCATGTATACTTGTCCAGGAAGCTTGCACAAGGAGTAAAAACGCCAATTGCAATTTGCATGAACAGAAGCAAAAAATGATTGTCCTTTCAACTTAAGTTTGCATGCAGTTAAAGATATGTACTCAAGATGGACATCCCCTTATTTATACAATCTGAACAAGATTTTTACTTTTAATCTGACCAATCAATGTTGTGGATGATTTTTGGCAAAAGGTAAGTGTTTTAGGGTGTGTTTTAGGGCAATAGCACAACATATGCTTACTAAGGATCTGAATGCCCCATCTCCAGTAACTAGACTACAAATTCAAAAATGTTAATTTGTGCGTACCTATGTATGTATACATGTAATCGTGCGTGTGTTTGTATTTATGTATTATGTGTATGTGTGAATGTTAGGCGGGACCGTTGGAAGCCCATTGCCATTAAAGGACAATTCTACCATGAATAAAACAGAGAACCAAATAGTTTCTTATGGCATTCTCTACTTAAACCCAAGTTCCAAAAGCCAGAGATAGGCTATTAACAGGCTAAAATGGCTGCCCCCAGTTTGTGTCTGTTAGGAGGTGTTTAAACAACAATATACGTCTAGTATGAAGGTTGGCAGTGGTGGAAACTTGGGTTTAAGTAGAGAATACCAAATGAAACTATTTGGGGCTCTGTTTTATTCATGGTGGAATTGCCCTTTAACAAGTTGTGACATCCCCACATGCATCTCAAACTTAGGCCAGTAGAGAACTAATACAGATGGCAATAAACAAGTGAACACCATAGTTTCATTTTATTCTATATGGTTCATTTTATTGATAAAGAGGTTTATCATGATGTGCCTCCTTTCAACGTTTTAAACCATTTAGGACACGTTGGCCACAGAACAAAAAGAAATGGGCTCTAGCATTCTAATAACTGGACACACTAGTATTACTTTGAGTATGAGAGATGATCAAAGGCCTGAACCCATTGATATCTAGGGCGCACACATGATGAGAAAACTTTGGACAAAAACACATCAAATTTGAAAATATTTGAAAAAATAACTTAGATATTGATGATCGTAAAGAGGGTCTACAAGTGTAAGTCAAAACAAGCTCAAAATATTGTTTTGTTATCTATTCATTATCATTTGTATCAGAGTGTGTGTGCACTTCAGATGTAAATGGTTTGAACATGACGGAAACCACGTCATCCATTCACGCTTAGCTTTGTCCATAAATCCTCCCCTGTTTACCGTTACAATTCAGGCAAAAACTAGTTCAAATCAGCTCATCCAAGAGGTCTCCCCTCACTATGAACCAATCAGTACCAGCAGCAAAAAACTGGTTCATAGTTTGATAACCTGTTCACATCATTGAGTTTCCTCTAAGCAATACGAAACATTTTTTATTAACTGAAATGTGCATGGTGACAAAATATCTAGGTAGGTCGGCCGTGGTACTAACGGGTTAAACTACCGGTAGTTTAAGATTTGACTGCATTTTGCTGTACACGCCTTACAGGATTCTGTCTCAGGGTGTCAGCCACTAAGGTAAGGAGCTAACCAAAATTTAATTCATATACTCTATTTATTGTAAGGGGGGTTTAAAGAATACCTGCATACAATCCGATCATATATAAGTTGAAAAGAGAGCATTTATTGCAAGACTACTTACTTTTGACATTGCTGCTATTACCACTGACACTGCTACCACTAGTACTACTTCTGCTGCTACTACTGTTGCTACCACTACTACTACTACTACTACTACTACTACTACTACTACTACTACTACTACTTTGAATTTGGAATTTCGTTTTTTGACAATTTTTGTCATAGTTCGTGACTAGCCAAGGAGTGCCGGGGAAAAAAACACCACCTAACCCAAGTACACACTAAACAAGAAAAACGTGTAAAGCTTTCTGCAGTGTGCTTGCTTTATACACTTATGTATCTTAATTTTACTTACTTTTGCTATTGCTGCTATTACAATTGATACTGCTAGCACTAGTACTACTTCTAGTACTAATATTGTTGCTACTACTACTACTTCTACTACTACTACTACTACTACTACTACTACTACTACTACTACTACTACTACTACTACTACTTGGAATTTCGTTTTCCTGACACTTCTGCATGACTAGCCAAGGGGTCCTGGGCAAAATCAACATTTACATGTTGGAACTCTTGAGAATTGTTGACTTATTGTTATTTTCAGTTCAAAGTCAGTGCAATTTCAGCATCTGTCCTGATTGAAGATTTTGAGAAAAGGAAGAAAAGATCAATGTAACAACAACATCCCCTCGTTACAGTGTTAGAATGTTTGTGGCATACAGTGTCATCACCTTCATAACCTGTCTGGTCATCTTCTGCCTCATAGCACCAAGACTCTCTTCTTACTTCATACCAGCATACCGCCAACTCTCCAATGACGACAAGCTGAGATGGAATTCTATTGTTGTTGCCCAGTGCTTTGCCATGTCAATTAGCTGTGTTGCAGTATACGGATTTGTTTCAAATGATGGAATCTACCTGGATCCACTATGGGGAAATTCGAGTGCAGCTTCTCTGGCGTTTGGTCTGGCAGTGGGGTATATGATAGAAGATATTGTTATCAAGTTACTAGAACCAACAGCCCTTTATGAACTGCAATTAATGTGCCATCATGTAGCAGTGTTATTTGGAGTTATATCTGCCGGAGTCACTGGATCATGCACCTTTTTTGTGTTCCTCCGTTTCCTGCACGAACTTTCAGATATATTCCACAACTTTCTCTTGTTTTTCAATCTTATTCGAGTTGAGAAGAAGTCTCCTATATATCTTGCTAACGGAATAGTCTTCACAGTAATCTTCTTCTTCTGCCGGATTGCCATTATGCCATGGTTCTGGAACCAATTCTACTATGGTTTCTGGAGTGACATTGTTCAGCCCCCTATATTCATGTTCTATACAATAGGTGGGGTTGCTCTTTTTCTTGATGTCATGAATTTGTCTTGGTTCTATCGTATTGTTAAAGGGTTGCTAAAGGTACTAAGGGGAGAAAAGGATAGTTCCAAGGACACATCCAAAACTACTAAAAGAATGAACTAGAATGTTTTTACATCCCTTGGGGTATTTTGAATCACGGAATCTAGGGTGTCCATGTAAACTCAATAATTATGTCATATTATCTCTGTCAAGTTCCTACTACTAGAAGAAACAGGATGATGCCAAGCTTTTGCAACTAATGTGTGATCATACGCTCATTCTGATTTTCGTGAAGTATGGGTATTTTCCAGCCATTTCACATGTCCGCGCAAAAATGAACGATGGTTTGCTTTAAAAGCCCTATGTGAAAGATGGGATCTTTTTTTACGTTGTCAGCAGGATGTGTAATTGTTTTATATATATATTCCTTGTTTCAATTACCATTACGTTTACATCAAGGTTGTCTTTTCTGTAATATCTTCCTTCATTTCATAATATACTAGTAATGCAGAATTTGTGTTCAACTGTGTAAAATTTATGTAGAAATATGATGTATCTCGCTGAAACCACCCAGTCAGAAGGAAAGTCTACAGCTATTCGTGACAGTTCTCAGTCTCCAAAAGCTTCAGTGTTGAAAGTAATCATAACATAGCAGAACAGGGATTGATAAGCAAATAAAACAGGGTGCAATGTGTACACTTTGCTCTCATAGCAGGGAATAATAGGGTGAAAGTTTTACGATTGCGACGTGCATACTAGACGTTCGTGCGCCCAATTCTCCGATTGTGGCTGTCTTGACAGCTATACCAACTATGAAAACAGCGCAGACACATTTCCAGTATAGATACTAGTACTTGGAGGAGCAAGGGGACTCCGATCGATCACGTGACCACACAAATTACCCGACAGTGCGTTTATTACACACTTCTAAGCATTCTATTATTATCGTCTGTCAGTGGATTGTTGAATCCTTGGCGTCGTTAGTGTTTAGGCGCCCTATATGTTGGTTATAGACGTGTTCTTTTTCGGAATTTTTCTTGACGAAGTGTTGGGATACACCTATGTTGTTCGGTGATTGCGGCGAGTGGCGATGCGAAGTGATACAGTGACGTCATCGTCTGGTACTTTTTTTTTATATGTACAATGTATTTTATCACGCTAAAAATGATTTTATTATGATTGTCTGTCAATAAAATGCTGTAGATAAAATGTTGAATGTTTGGCGTCGCTTGTGTCTTAATCATAAAAAAATGGAGATTCCTGTTCGTTGTTGTTCGGCGACTCTCGCCACCGCGTGTATATAGACTATAGAGCCAGTCCTTTCAGTCGTGTGCGTGTAAAATTTGCATTGAATAGACTGGTGTCAGTCCCTTTGAACTGTTGCGCGCCAACAATTAGGGGGAGGGGGGCGGGGTAGGCTGGTGCCGTTCAGCTGGGTGGACTCGTGCATGAAGCACACAACATATCATGGGATCATACCTAACTACAACAAAAGCTCAATTGTTCAAGTTATCAATAGAGCGTAGTGAGATACAACTATAACAGCCATTGACATGCGGTCGCGGGCGCCTTTCTCCGCCCAACTTCGCGTTTTCCATCAAAATATTACATGCTCAATGCACACTTTCCCTTCTAGAATTGAGTCCTTCTGGGTTATTTCTCTTCCATTGTAGGGCAATGTTCTTCATTTCAAAACGTATCTACCTTGAGGGCTATCTCATAGTGTAGGTTTATTATGAAATAATATATGGAGAAAAACTTTGTTATCTCTCATTTGCCCATGACATGTATACTTGTCCAGAAAAATTGCAGGAGCAAGGAAAATAGCAATTGCAATTCTCATGAACAGAATCAGAAATACATTGTTCTTTCAACTTAAGTGTGCATGCAGTTAAAGATATGTATGAGTACTTAAGAAGGACATCCCCTCATTCATACAATTGACAGAGGATTCTTACTTGCTGGTGTGTACCCCAGCCATTAAATCTGAACAATGAGTGATATGGGTGATTTCTGGGAATAGGTCAGTGTTTTTGTGGTCTTTTAGAGCATGGGTCACATGCTTATTAAATATCTGAATGCCCCATCCTCGTCACGCTAGACTAATCCCAAACTTTTATGGACTCATCTCAATATGATATATACCTATGGTAATGTATTTTCTGAAAAAGAAATAAAAAATCTGTTTGCAACACATTTTTGGACGGAGGTTTTACGATATGTTCATTTCATATATAAAAGTTCAACCATTAAGAGTTTAGGACCTTTATTGGCTATGCCAATATGGTACAGTATACAAATTATTGAAGGGAAAATTCAAAGTTGGGTAGACAAAGGTCTACTATCAATAGGTGACCTATTAGACACAGAGGGTCAGATGTATCCAATAGAGTACATACAAAATGTTCTGGAATTGAAATGTGACTTTTTTCTTGTACAACAAATTGAAAAATGGTACAAATTACTATTGGTAATATCTGTATTTCTGTATATGACAATATACGCCCACAATTACCCTTAGTACTATACATTATAGAATCTGGTACTAAAGGTAACAAGAATGCATCCTTTAATCCAATGAATACAAGTAACAACACCTTAATAAATCTCCAAGATAAATGGTCTCAAGGTTTAAACGATGAAATATGAATAAACTCTAGTTCCTTCAAAAATGCAAACAAATACTCTCCTGTGTATCAACACTTTTTTCATTTCAAACTACTACATAGGGGAGTAGTTCACAATAGATTACACGAAATTCGAGCTCCCAAACACCAAATCGCCTATATTTTAGTACCACAGAAGCTATTGAACACGTTTATATTGATTGTGGTAATGTTAGACTGCTATGGCAGGATACTGAAAACTGGGTTAAACTGTCATATAATCCTCAGTTCAAAGTTTCAGATACTAAAAAGATCTTTGGTGAAAAACATAACGATTACATTGAACACTTTATTATCATTAGTACCAAAGATGTTATATATCAAAAAAGAAAAACTGGTGAACGAATGTCTCTATCAGATGTAAAAGGATAACTTTTAAAAATCTACACATAATCTGATCTCAGGAAATAATGCAAAACAATAAGATATCAATTGGTGAAAAGTGGAATATTTTAATTGATTGTCTCCGAAATGACTCTGCTACAACACATAGCTGGTATATAACATAAACATACTTAGTGAATGGACACTGGAAGTCGATGCACTGCAAACACCTTTTTTCATATAAGTGTTGAGGATATAAGTGTTGAGGATATCCCCATTCCTATAATCATATATGTTAAGAAAATGCTTTTGATATATTCATACTGTTTGTGAGATTTATTTCGCTCTTTGTTTATATAATTTTGAATGACTTGTGGAGAATAATAATCCTGTTGCACATATATGCAATTTGAAATTTAAAAATAAAGTATCGAAATGCCGCAACCTCAGTTTTTCCAAAGTCACTCAAGACTATGAACTTATGGATGCAATTATAGAGATCAACCCAGTCCAGCATGAACCAACTATGTATATATGCATGTATGTACGTATGTATGTATGTATGTATGGGTGCGTGCATGTGTATGTATGTATATGTATGTATGTATGTATATATGTGTGTGTGTGTGTGTATGTATGTATGTATGTATGTATGTATGTATGTATGTATGTATCATGTGTATGTGTGAGTGTGGAGCAGAACAGTGGAAAGCCTTATGCATTGACATTGAAAAATCGGCTCATCCCCGCAGGCAGCGCAAACTTTCTAGGGGTAAGAGCAGTAGAAAATTGAAACAGACGGCGATAAAAAATGGGTCTTTTACACGAGTTACTGTTATTTATACGGTTCATTTTGTTCATGATAAGGCATATGAATAAATACCTCCTTTAAACATTTTAAACAATTTAGGACATGTCGGCCAGAAAAAGTATTGTGCTCTAGAATTTCAATACTTGGACACTAGTATTACTAGAGTATGACAAGTGGTCAAGGGCCTTAATCCATTGTTATCCGGGGCACACACATGATCAGAAAATGTTGGACAAAACACATCAAACTGGAAAATATTTGAAAATATATCTAAGAAGGGATTGATGATCATAAAAAGAAAGGCGCTACAAGTTTACGTCAAAAATATTGTTTTGTCATTTATTCATTTTTATTTGTACCAGATTATGTGCAAACCCCAGGTGTAGATGGGTTGAACATGACAGAAACCACGTCGTCCATGCAGCCCTTGTATCCTCCCCTGTTAATCATCCTAATTCAGGCGAAAACTATTTCAAACCAGCTGACCCGTGAGGCCCCCCTTCACCATGAACCAATCAGTATCAGCAGCAAAAACACTGGTTCACATGATTGAGTTTCCTCTAAGCAATACGTAACAGTTTTTAGGTCAGGCGAGACTGGTACTGAGATGTTAAACTAGTTGAAGCTTTGACTGCATTTTGCTGTACACCTTAAAGGATTCTGTCTCAGGGTGTCAGTCACTAAGGTAAGGAGCTAACCAAAATTGAAGTCATACACTCTATTTATTTTAAGGGGTGTTTAAAGAATACCTGCATACAATCCCATCATATATAAGTTGAAAAGAGGGCACTTATTGTAAGAGTACTTACTTTTGCTATACCTGCTATTACCACTGACACTGCCACCACTGGTACTACTTGTACTGGTAATACTCTTGATACTACTACTACTACTACTACTACTACTACTACTACTACTACTACTACTACTACTACTACTACTACTACTACTTGGAAATTGAAATTCCGTTTTCTGACACTTTTTACCACCTAACCACGAGTCACTGGAAACTCTCTTGAATGCCCCGCGTGGGATTTAAACCCGGACTGCCATTTTTATTACTTTTATAAAAGTATTATTACTGGTATTAAAATACAGGCAGTAGCGAGAGGCAGCTAGCAGTCAGTAGAAATGCCTTAGATCACACAGCCACCAGTGGAGGGCCACTACTACTACTACTACTATTATTAGTATCATCATAATTGTTATTATTATTATTGTTATTATAATTATTATTATATTTATTATTACCATTATTATAATTATTACTACAGTATTATTATTATTATTATTATTATTTTTATTATTATTATTATTAGTGTGTTGTGACAGTTTTACAACTCACAAAAGTGCTACAAATCAATGAAGAGATGATATTGGACTTTCTATGTTTATATTGAATATATTATCATATCAATTAAGTTAAATTTATCTTGAAAACAAATTTTGTGGACAAGTGCTGTGTTTGTTATACAAATTTTAAAAAAATGTACCTAAAACCATTTACATGTTTGAATTGTTGAAATTGTTGCCTTATTGTTATTTTCAGTTCAAAGTCAGTGCAAATTCAGCATCTGTCCTGATTGAAGATTTTGAGAAAAGAAAAAGAAAGATGAATTTGACAACAACATCCCCTCATTACAGTGTAAGAATGTTTTTGGCGTACACTGGCATCACCTTCATAGCCAGTCTGGTCATCTTCCGAATCCTGGCTCCAAGACTGTCTGCTTACTTCATACCAGGATATCGTCATTTCTCCCAAGAAGACAAGATAAGATGGAACTGTGCTGTTGTTTCCCAGTGCTTTGCCATGTCAATCAGTTGTGTTGCAGTGTATGGATTCCTTTTACGCGATGAAATGCACCTGGATCCAGTATGGGGAACTTCGAGCGCAGTCCCGATGGCATTTGGTCTAGCAGTGGGGTACTTGATAGAAGATACTATTATCATGTTATTAGAGCCATCAGCTCATTATGAACTGCAATACATGTGCCATCACATAGTAGCATTAGTTGGAGTCATATCTGTTGCTGTCACTGGATCATGCGCCTTTTTTGCATTTCACCGTTTCCTACACGAGCTTTCCAATATATTTCTCAACTTCATGAGGTTTTTCAATAATCTTCGAGTTGAGAAGAAGTCTCCTCTATATCTTGCTAACGGACTCCTTTTCACAGTAATGTTCTTCTTCTGCCGGATTGCCATCATGCCATGGTTCTGGAAACAATTCTTCTACTGTTCCTGGAGTGACATTGTTAAGCCGCCTCTATTTGTGTTCTATGCAGTGGGTGCGGTTGGTCTTGCACTTGATATTATGAATTTCTATTGGTTTCATCTTATTGTTAAAGGGTTGCTAAAAGTCCTTAGGGGAGAAGGTAGTTCCAAGAACAAATCCAAAACTACTTAACCCATTCACACTCAGAGATCCCCTAGAAAGTACTGTCTGCTACTTTCATACTTTTCAAAATAACTTGGGCATAAAGCAAAGGTTCACAAAAAATTTGAAGGAGAGTTGTTGTTTGACTTCTCTTTAACATTTCTACTTCAACTATTTTCCAAAAAATGCTTTTGTTAGAGAAATATTTCCAAAATTGTCAGGGCTGTTTTGGCCACTCCGTGTTAATGGGTTAATGAATGAACGAGATTGTTTTAGCATCCCGAGGCCATTTGGATTCCATTTAGGCTCACATGGTTGTCTTGATTTCAATGAAGTACTGTATAACTAGTTAATTTGGCGTGGTTTTTAATTTGGCGTTTTTTGGCGAATGCCCATCAACGCCAAATTAAAGATCGCATAAAAATATGTCTACATAAAGATGGTGTTGTTCTGACTGCTCCAGACGCCAAAATAAATACAGGGAAAATTCTTAAGTACACGCCAAATTAACCAGTTATACAGTATTGGGTACTTTCAGCAATTTTACATGTCTGCGAAAACAAGAATGATGGTTTGTTTTTAAAGACGTATGCAAAAGATAAGATTTTTTATCAACATTGTCAGCAGGATGGGCCATTTTTATAGAGGCTCATGGTCTCATGCCCAATTGTGCTTATATCAAGGCTTTTGTGGTATCTTCCTTCATTTTTATATGTGGCAAATTTTGTGTTCTACTGTGCAACATTTTTGTAGAAATATATCAGATCTTGCTTAAAGCAACCAACCAATGAGAGGGTTTATAGCTATTATCGACAGTTCTCAGTCTCTAAATGCTTCTATGTTGAAACCAACCATAACATAGCAGCATGGGTATTGATAAGGAAAGAAAACAGTGTGTAATATGAACATGTTGCTCTCATTGCAGGTAGTGTAATAAGTAGAAAGTATGCACATTGAAAAATGCATACCAGGTAATTTCTCTTCCATTGGCCTCATGACAATGCTTTACTAGAAAGCAAATAACTAACAAACGGCAGTGTTCTTAATTTCAACAATCTCATGGTGTCTGTTTACTGTGTAATAAAACATTTTTTTATTTTTAAAACTTTTTTATTAATTTCTCGACATGTCAATAAGTGCAGTTGCAGAGTAATGTGCACGAAATTGTTAATATATAGTTCTGATATTGTATGCGAAAGTAAGGTATATGATATCATAACAGGAATTATTTAAAGACAGACACTGATATTCTATACACGTGTGTCAGTATAATGCTTGAATGGTTTTGATAAAAACATTAGTAATGTATATTGCAGTTTGTGTGTCATTTTAAAAAAAGAAACACGTGAGAATGGTATATAGTCTATGGGCTGGGTGGGTTTTCGTGTGCATGAGATGTACACTAAGTTACTCTCCATATTATTGTAGCTGGCTATCCCACAGATAAGAAAAATCAGGGTAGACTTTTTGTAACCCGGCAATAAGCGAGAAAAACGGCATCATTCCTCGTCAATCAGGTAGCAAAATTAAGGTAGAATTTTAGGGTAGGGGAAACTAAAATGTCTATAACTTTTGTAATAATCAACGCAGAGCAGTGGTTCACCATTCAAAATGAGTGTTTTGATATCCTCTAAGCATCACTATGATTGTATTATAGATTACTTAAGTATTTAGGTCACTAAAGGTCACAAAAATGGGGTCAAAGTCAAAATTTTACCCTTATCAGTAAAATTGCTGTCAGAGGGTACCGCCAGTGCTCAGTGACCTGGGGGTCACTGGCCCCTAGGGTCACTGAGCACTTATTATGGGTGTCCTCCCTAGTTGCTAGTGACCCCCCTAAAAATGTTATTCAAAGATGGTCATTTCTAATGGTTAACATAGTATACACCCAATCTGCCATCTTTCAACTGGGGTCACTCACAACTGTTGCAACAGTGGCAGGTGACCCCCAGTTGTAAATTGGCAAATTCTATATCACCATTCTAAAAAGTTTGGTGGCTGGGGCAGCTCGAAGATGGTGGGCACATTGGAAGAGGACTTGCACACAGCAATTGTATATTACATATATTTCTGTCTGGGTGTGTAGATTCGAATCACATTGCTACAGCATCACTTTTTTTTAAAGATGGCCACCGTATTTTCACCAAAATAAACAGAGTCAGGAAATATTGAATAACTAATCACCAGAATGTCCTTTAAACAATTAAGTTAGCTCAAAAGGTTTGTAATAACTTTCTGCTTCTGGTTGAACTTCAAATAGTTATATATTTTCGTGTGTTTGGGGAAAGGTAACACTGTATCTCAAAAAAGTACTAATATGTGATTCTCAACTGGTTAGTCCATTTGATTACAGTTACACTTACATTATAAATTCCAATACGCTTTCATTTTAAGTATTTTTATCTTCTGTTTCCATTTCCTGTACATTTCCTTATTTTGTGATAGAAGGATGTGAATGCCAAAACTGTGAGATTTCAACTACTAATTAATCCCTGTTTTAAAAAACCTAAACATCATTTGTCAATGGCCCTAAAGGTATATTTATATATATATATATATATATATATATATATATATATATATATATATATATATATATATATATATATATATATATATATATATATATATATATGTATGTATACATATACATACTAGCTCACATCGATGCATGTGCATCGCTCAATCAATGAGGTGAATCGTTGCATATCAAAGTGCATCCAAACATACTATTTGTTGCATTTGTTTAGGAAGCAGTGTCGAGCCAGTCTTGTGAGGTTAGATTTATTTATGAAATGGCGACGTGCTAGTCTTTGTATAGCAGGAAGTAAATGTGTATAGTATAATCTAAGGCCCCAGACAACCAGGCTAAGTAGTTTTCTCCAGGAGTCTGGCTCAGCAGTATCCAGTCGCCATCATCTGCTTCGTGAAGTGGGATGGGGAGGGGGAGGGCGAACGGCAGCTTGCTCTCACATCATCAATTGCACTTTTGACTGAGTGATGGATCCTGTGATCAGGGGTCCACCAGAGACTGTCATAGGCTAAATTACAGCAATCTTGATCAATGACTAAATGACATTATATAAATCTGGTTATGCCAACTATAAATGGTTAAAAATGATTGGATGATCAAATCTTTTCAGACAATCTATATCTTTATTCCGAAACCTTGTGTTTAGACCAAAAGAATGGTGAGGATAACATATAGACTACATCATAGCACACACACTTGGTAGAAATGGTACTTAATTAAGAAAGTAGGGCAACAATTACCCAGCAAGTTATCCAGTATGGATTTCTTTATACATAGAGCAAACACATGGTCTATTGACTTTGAGTGAAATATACCTAAATGGAGAAGAATTTCTGAAAGCCAAGTTCAACAAAAGTGGTTTGCCACATTACACTCGACTCGAATTTCGTCTGGGAATGTTGGCATCTTTTGAATTGAACAGATCTGTCTTGCACGCACGTCTCCTTTGCACTTTTTCATCAGAAAAGTGGTTGAGTTTTGTAGGCTGTCTATTGTTATTCAACATGCGTGTGAGAATCGCTTTATTCTAAGAGATTTGGGAAACGGAATACAGGCGACCTGGAATGCATGCAACACTATATATATTATTTTTGGCGAAATAACACACAGTTGTATACATATGTGTGTATATATATATATATATATATATATATATATATATATATATATATATATATATATATATATATATATATATATATATATATATATATATATGTATATATATATATATATGTATATATATATATATATATATATATATATATATGTATATATATATATATATATATGTATATATATATATATATATATATATATATATATATATATATATATATATATATATATATATATATGTATATATATATATATATATATATATATATATATATATATATATATATATATATATATATATATATATATATATATATATAATGGGTAACAACGTGGGTGTACCCCACCATTAGTGGATACTTGGTATAAGTATAAAAATAACGGTAGACCATGGTTATTAATGGTAGGACCAATTGTAAGGTGAGTAGTACCATAATACTGTCGATTTTTTTCTGACAAAGTGATGAGCAGGGAGGGCAATTAAATGAGCCGCCCCAGGTAATTCATATCATATATTAGATATATATTTTTGTGTCCTGTATGCATTCTTTTGCATCAATTTTTGATACTTGCTAGCGAATGCATGATATTAGCATCGCATTTTTATATTATATTTCGGATACCATTGGTTGTTATATCCATTGGTTCCATAATGGATGCGACATTCATAGAGGGATGTCACATCGGATAATGTATTAATTTAGTATGTGTATATTCTCCTATATTTGAAGCATAAATCTTGATGCTATTTATGCTCACAGCTTTGCGGGACTATCAGCAAAGTTGGTGGTATTCCTGGTGAATGGTTGGCCAATGAATATCAAATGCGCCCATAATTTGTGATGCATAAGTATAATCTCGTGTCAAATATCAATCGAATTAAATGTTTGATAGATATTTGAAGTATAGTTTAATTAAATATGGGGATATTAGTCAAACAGATTTAATCCCTTTGGTACCATTGGGATCTAAGATGAAAGATGAAATTGCTTTCACCACAATCGTTGACCTGTGCATTTCCGTATTCAATGTATCTGCATCAGGAGTGGGTACATTTGAAATGGCATTATCAGTACGCTGCTATGGAGCAGTTGCGAGATTATTTTCTAAAATATTGACACATAAAATTGTGACTTCACAAAACGTGGCAGTTGGTGTATCTACCACTTAAATGTCGGAGTTGTCATTCTTCTCACCTTTGTATTTTAGGTTTGAAGTGACCTAATATAATCATACTGTTATTATCCTTTGGAGTGCGACCCGTTGCTAGGTGCTGAAACCAGACATCAACGTTTGGTATATTACGTTTGAGACTGGTTAGATGAATTGATGTTTATCCATTTTTGGGAAAACAAATCTGCATACATTGAGTAGTGGTGGTGGGGTCCGTATTGGATCTGCCCTTTTGAGACATGGTAGCCCGAGTATGTGGCATCCTGTCGCCAATGGTATGTTGTTGCATTGGTTCATCCGATCCATCAAGATGTGGCTCCATGGGTTCTCCGAAGTGATGTTCCACATGTTCAGACATTAGATAAGATAGAAATGTATGTACGTGGGAATGTCCTACAATGCGACCAGTTAAGAGCATCCTTAACATCAGCCCATGTGCTACTGTGGAAATAACTATGGAATCATCTATAGATTTACAAAGTATTTGTGGATTAGTAGCGTGTTGGGTTCTGAGCAGCATTTCTTTCTCCAATTTTTTTTCTGGAAAAAGCTCTGTTAACCAATTAATGCCTAAGAGTTTCCATTGAAATTGTTGTCTGGATCTCAGATTCTTTTGATGCTTACTTGGATATCATGAATTATTTTACAAAATATTTGAAGCAGAGTTGTTGGTAGTGTTCAAAATAACATTTCTCTTTCAAATATTTTTCTAAATTAATTTTTGCTTGCAAGATTTCATCAAAATTGTCAGGCTGCTTTTGGCCGCTCTGAGCATTAATGGGCTAACTAAGTTATCCATAAAACAGCCATTATGCTGTGGGAGCTTCAGGCTTGGATGAGTTAAGCTGAAAAAAAGCTAAGAATCTCTGTTAGACTGGGATTATGTAAATGAAACCACTTTTGATGAATGAATTTTTTTATGTACACTTAGAGGCCAAAAGTCCATATTGGATTGCATACCAAGGGCGTGATACAAAGATACCGGTACTTGATACAATACCAGATATTGAAAAGGGAAAAATATTATATTGAAATTTAATGAAAAAGTTAAGTATATTATTACATCGTTAAGATTTAAAATACCTATAAAATTGACTTAATTGCAAAATTTCTGAAGTGGTAAATTTAACAAAATTAGGTTCCTGAGAGGCATTATTAAGGTATCATATCTTTAATGAAACATAATTGATATTACTTACACCCTGTCAGAAAGTATGGTCCTGTCTGATATCCAGCCAAAGGCACCCGGATGACTGAGGGTGGACAGCAGGCCAGACCGCACTTTCTAACAGGGTGTAACAAATTTATCACCTGCTCTTCCATGGTTAGTGAAAAAATCAAATATATTGCATTGCTGTGATATTGATTATGGTGGTGATATCAAATTCAGATGTTTGATATTAAATCTATGTAGTGTGAATGGCTGCAAGTCTGACACCAATTGACCAATCACCATCAAGAATCACAGCACTGCAGGTGATAAAGTATGTTTGAAATAACAAATCTGTAATAATATGTATTATAGTCCAATAAAAAAAGTTTCACTATTGTGGAATGGAAAGGAAAGAAAATTCTCCAACTTTTTTTTTGGTCCTCAATGTGTTCCTAATTACAATAGCTACCAGGGATTAATATGTATTTTGCATAGGGTAGATGCACTAAATGGTGAATTTGGATACAGTGGAAAAGAAAAACTCAGTCAAAATGTTAACCCCATTTGCTGCCCTATTAAATGGGTTTAAATTAATGGAAACCCAGAACTAGGAAGAAATTCCCTTCTCATTCGCCAAAATTAGGCACCGACATAAGTACTTGTATAGGACCCACTTGAGCTGTATTTGATACTGCAATCCCTGAAATCTGTGCTGCCATCTATAGGTTGAGAGAGACATCAAATCTACTGAACACCCAGTATATATAGCGGTGGCGGCATGGCACTATATACCTTACTCGGGCTATGAACCCAGAGAAAGTCCGATACAAGGCGATAGGAGTGGAGATGAATGTAGTGGAAAGTTGTATGAAGCTAGTGGCACTGGGCGCAACACAGCGCAAAGGTTAGGCAAGTATGGAAGAAGAATGGATCCGTGCGCCAAAATAGAGGCCGGCGCACGGATCCATGTCTCAGAGGGAATGGTTAGAGATGTAACAGTTATGAAATATGAGGAAAATGGGTAGTGAGTAAAAGCAATTTAGTGATCGTGTCAATATATAAGTTCACCTGGGAAAAGAAAGAAAAGGTCTGATTTGGAAAATATTTGTTACTGAAATACCATAAAGCTGAGAATATGGGAAATTCAAAAACATTAATCAGAATTTGCCCCCCAATATGGTATGAGCAACCCTCTGGGTCATGGACTATAGAGTGTGATCTGCTACTTGATACTTTAGTACGTTATTTCATAATCATATTTGTATGGTTATCAATTTGCCAACTCCTGTGAAATATAATTGCCCACTCCAAACCTATATTCTCACCGGACCCCTGGTGGCCAGGATTGGAAC
This sequence comes from Maea johnstoni, assembly GCA_963942565.1. NCBI lineage: Eukaryota > Metazoa > Annelida > Polychaeta > Spionida > Magelonidae > Maea > Maea johnstoni. The sequence continues at coordinate 1,275,449 of OZ012701.1, forward strand.
TGAACAAAACGGCGCGAAAAAAGCCCCAATATTGAACCGCGAGAAATCTCAACCAACGTATAACTGTCAACTCCACTGATTTGAGCAGTACTCTCCTGATTTCAGACCTCAAATATGCTCTCTACTGATAGAGCACCTGATTTGAAGAAATCTTCAGATTAGCTACTTATTTGCCAACTTTCAAAAAGCATCCACCCTTCTTCAAAAATAAATTTACTCTCTAGCCAAGAGCCAAAAATTTCATAATATGCTGAACATAGAAGTATTTGATCTTGAAATATCACACAGTGTAAGTGATGATGATATTTTCAGTTACAAACTTTAAGCTACCTGTTTGTTCTTGATAACTCTGTGTATATCGTCATGCAGCAATAATGTGATCTGTGTACTACACAAAATTAAAGTTATCCCATTAACATACGTGTAAATGGTTATCAATTGTAAAGGCGCACTCCTTAAGCACAAGTACAAGTACCAACCTCTCCCCAGAATTGGAACTAAACAAAACGAAAGCAAAACAAGCCGCAATAATAAACCGCCTGAAATCTCCTGATTTCGGAGTGTTGAATGTTGACAGGTATGCCAACGTAAATGCACAATATCAATTGAACATTCCATAACGCACACGTACCCTGATTTAAGCACTTATGGCCAGTTTAAAGATATTCTCAGCATCAGGACTGGTTCTAGTGAGCGACATCGCCGCGTAGACACACGTGTAGCCAAGCGTCCAGAAAAGAAGTAGAGCAGAGAACCACCCACAGCTTCACTTATTGCGACATCTAAAATGTAAGTAGACGGGCGCGAAAATATACAGAAAATTTTCCCATAAATTGTGATTATACACGCTATCAATCTCACGCATAACTTTGATTTTTGGCCGCTCTGTTTCATAGATTAATTCGCTGCCAAAAACAGGCTGTTTGCAACATTTGATTTGGCGAGCGGCCCGCAGTTTGTAGCAGTGATTTCTGTGTAGTGTACTCGAAGCCCTGGTGGCTTGGACCAATACTTATGATAACCTCTCGGTTATAAAACAGGGCGGGGCCATTCGGAAAGCCGCTAACGTCAAGCTACGTCCCCTCTGAGTTGACTAACCCGAGCGTAGCCTAGTCCTAGGCAAATAAATCTATTTCACTTCTTTAATAACTAACCATGTGTTTATATACCATTATAAGATGTCTACCCATATTTAGTTATAAAGTGGCTCACCAGGCGGCGAGCATGGGTTCATTTGGATTTCTTGATTATGACTGACCAGGGTGACCACCATTGGCGCCATCTATCAACAGCAACTGAAACTAACACCTTAATATTGAGCAAAAGAAAAAAGAAAAAAAGAAAATCATAGACTAGGAGCTAGTCTAACCCGAGCGTGATGTAGTTCCAGATATGACAGCTAGATGGCACTGTCATCTGATCTCTGACCATTTCCATACTCAAACAGTCCTCCATTCCCCTGGTGAGGTAAATCTAAACTAAATTGGCCACCTTGACTATATGATGCCTTGGATTAACCACTATGCTGATGGTGGCTAATTTGTCCAATAGGAAATGATGCAAAAACCTGAAAAAATGACAAACCCTGGCACATGAATACTCATCTAAGAGTATTCCAATGAATACCAACATGCCAGAGTTTAGATGTTTTTCAAAAATCCTTGTGTCCTTGTCATTTACAAAGTAGCCTCAACATTGGAAGGGTTAAACAGAAACAATGCGTTTGGCAGCCTAGAAATCTAGACTACATGATCACCCAATCTATATAATACTAACTGATCAATGTCACACAATATACAGGCGAGCCAGACATGTAATATCATCCTCTTGTTTTGTTTATGTCTTTGTTATTTCCGTACCATCCCTTTCCCCAATTCCAGCATTTCCTTCTATTCCAAATGATAACAGCAAAACTGATGTATGCCCACACAAAACATTGAAAGCATAGTTTTTGCATTCTCCATTTAACCCTTGTGCTGCTGGTGGCTGATTTGGAAGACCATAATTTTCAAAAAAAGTTGAAAAACGACTGGAACCCTTGCATATTGGTACTCATTTGATAGGAATCAGCAAGAGCTTTCCAATGAATACCAACATGATAGGTTTAGCTAATAGGGTATATTCACATAAGCGCTTGTACCACCAGGGTGGTACAAACAGCAGCTGGGGGCCCTATTACTGCTGTGCTTAGCATTACAGAATAGCTTGTTTCTCAGCGTTCATGTTCAATTAATGCTATTTAAAAACTGTTATTTTGTGCGAAGTTGAAAAGAATATTAGAAATACTTCAGCAAGCATTTAACTTTGTATTTAAGGAAGTAAAATAAATATGATTGCGGTATCTTATATCTTAAATGGCTGCTCTATTTCAGCTGATTCCTACCTCCCCAGAGCTCCTTCAACATGACCCACTATCAATGTTAGCTGACCTCTTAATTCTATTCTGCAATACAAAATTAACATTTAATGGTCCCTTAGGAACATTCTGTCATGCTTTAATAGGAAGCACACATGTTCAAGAGTTTTACCATTTCCTGCCATCCACCTACCACATACTAAATGGTTTACAGACCTCAAAGCTAACTCAAAATGCTACTGGTCCCATAGGACCAGAATCACCTAGGATCTTATGGTCCTGCAAAATTTTAACTGGCCCCACATATTTTTCTTTAACTTAACATTGCATGAAATTAACTGACATTTATTTTTATTCATTATGTCTTCACTTATTTCAAAAATGTTTGGGAGCATTTTCACGGGAAACTTGTAAACAAGACTGTCCCCCAAATGTTCACTGGCTCTGTAAGACCAGTTGAGGTCATTTTCTACTGGCCCAAAGCCGTTTTGGGGAATTTTTACTGGCCTGGGGCCACAGGTACACTGTTAGCTTCGAGCCCTGCTTTAGTTTATTTCATTTTCTGTGGAGAGATAGTGAACTTCCAATCACAGACAGTGCCTTAACAAAAGCAATTTCAGAAAATTATTGTGGCATTATAACCAATGGTTTGAAGAAGCTAACCTTGGTATCTCTGTGAGAGGCTGCAGCTGCCGCTAGTACTGAGGTAAATCTTGATGGACTTTAAGAAAAAGTCAAGGAAGTTGTAGCAGCCAAGTTAGTTAGTTAATTCTCATTATGGTTATTGAGAAAATGAGCAAATATTTGGTAGAGAAAAGCATTCTGTCACACGTTAATAGAAAACATACATGTTCAAAAGTTTTACAACTTCCTGTCATCCATCTACCAACTGGTTAATTAAGATTTTGCTTTAGTTTACTTCATTTTCTGTGGAGAGATGGTCGACTTCCAATCACAGACAGTGCCTCAACTACAGCAATTTCCGAAAATAATTGTGGCATTGTAACCAATGGTTTGAGGAAGCCAACCTTGGTATCTATATCTCTGTGATAGTCTACAGTTGCAACTCATACTGTGGTAAATCTTGATAGATTTAAAGAAAAATGTGAGGAAGTTGTAGCAGCCAAGTTAGAAACATTTAATTCTAAATATGGTTATTGAGAAAATGATTAAATATTTGGTAGAGAAAAGCAGTATGAGGTGTAGAATACTTGGGTGCTAGAGAGATGCCTGCTTGCTTATACAACCAGCAGTGGGACAGCACTGCGGTGACAGCACATTAGGGGGCTGTTTGTACCACTTAGCCAGTGACCACATGGGCTCGCTGCCTTATGTGAAGCATCCCTATTGTCAAATATTTGGGTGTTCCTGTGCTTTAGGCTAAAATGTATTCTCAGTATCACAAGGATTAATGTGTCATATTAGTGTAAACTGTGACTTACAATATTTTGTATGTATGTATATATGTATTTCATTGGCTATGTCCTTAGATACAAAATCGTATAAATACACAATATGAGGAAACGTATAATATAATCATAACCAAAACATATACAAAAAATTAATAAAAAGATGAAAATGCATATTAGGAAACAAAACATACAGAACTTAAAACAGAAATGAATAAACGAGGGAAAGTTATTATACAGCAGCAAAACCTATGGCTGTTCCATTTGAGGGGGGGGGGGGGCTGAAAACAGTTCAGAATTCGCGGGAGGGGGCTAGTGACAATACAGAATTCATCGGAGGTGGTTCTGGGTATTCAGAATTCGGGGGAGGGGTTGATAAAAGAAAACAAAATGAATTCTTCTCAATTCCAAAGCTATTGTCAAACGTTTTATTGAACCAGACCGCAAATTTACCGAGGAACTCTCAGGAATAAACGGACTAAGTATGGCATATAAATTGATGACAGAAATATGTAGATATCAATATATCTCTGGAGACAACGATTGAAGAAAGATAATCAACATTTGGGGGTTGTGGCGACCCCCCCTCCCTGAACCCCTCAATCAACATTTGGTATATATATATATATATATATATATATATATATATATATATATATATATATATATATATATATATATATATATATATATATATATATATATATATATATATAATATGTGTGTGTGTGTGTGTGTGCAGTGAAAAAGTTTGGCACTTCCCTGTCTAGCAGAGGAGCGAGAGCCCCTCTGCCCCCACCACTCCCTCCTGTATCACGTGAGCAAGATACTGCGGTTCAGATCACAGACAGGACTAAATCAATCATGCTGGCATTGTGGACAGCCCTTTTTCTCGGGTTCTTGACCGGCCTCCCCGTCAATGCAGGTAGGTCTTAGAAAGAAATTACTACACTCAGGTCCTAGAATGAAATATAATCGACATTTTGCAGGCAGGTTCCTAGAATGAACTTTTTGCAGAAATATCCCAGCATCCAGGGGAATGGCCCACGTATTTGTGCAGGTAGGTCCTAGAAAGAAATAATTGTTTGTAGGTCCTAGAATGAAATATAATGGAAATTTTGCAAGCAGATCCTAGAATGATTTTTTCAGGAATCTCTCGGGATTCAAAGGAATGGCCCCATGTATTTATGCAGGTAGATCCTAGAATGAAATACAATGGAAACTTTGCAGGCAGGTCCTAGAATATTTTTGCGGTAATCTCCCTGCATCCAACGGAATGGCCAACGTATTTGTGCAGGTAGGTCCTAGAAAGAAATGATTGTTTGTAGGTCCTAGAATGAAATATAATGGAAATTTTGCAGACAGGTCCAGAATGAACTATTTCCAGGAATCTACCTGCATCCAACGGAATGGTATATGTATTTATGCAGGTAGGTCCTAGAATGAAATTACTGCACGTAGGTCCTAGAATGACACATGATGGATAATTTGCAGGCAGGTACAAGAACATTTTTTGCAGAAATCTCTGTGCATTCGGCAGAATGGGCCATTTATTTGTGTAGGTCTGTCCCATAACAACTTGCTTTGCTATTGTTCTTCAACAATGAAAAACGGCCACGTTTTGGTAGTGTTTTATGGCATTAATAGGCCTTTGCTGGGAGGTTTTAGATTTAAATTCAATGGAATACTTGCGTGTAGGCCTAAATAATGGTATCGAGTATGATATGTTGTGAGTACCGGTAGATCCTAAACTGAAATCAAAAGCAATTTTGGAAGGTAGGTCCTCATATGAATTCGAATGGAATTTTTGCTGGTATGAATTGGTCTCTTCTAGTAAATGAAATGGATTCATTTGTTAGGGAAAGGATTGCAAATGATAAATGAAAGCTTATTCACATATTATTTATTTTACGTAGTGCTTTCATGGTAATTTGTTTCATCCCATATATGCCAGTATACTATGGACTTACTTTGTCTACATCATGATACATTTTCTGTACAATATTCTAATTGTATGTATATCTGACGATAATGACTGAACGTACGAAAAAAAACACACTGTCTTACAGAGAATTTAAAAAATGTCCTAGGATGAAATCAAATGAAATTTTGCAGGCGAACATAACGTGGAATAGAATCACTTTTTGCCTTACTAAAGCCGCTTCGTGACTAGCTAATTCAATGTTATGAATGGTAGTGGTGGTTTGCGTGTCTGGGAAAATCACTAACTAACCCCAAGTCAATGGCGACTTTCTCTCAAGCTCCGCACCATATTAGAACCACAGACCGTTTATGAAAATCGAAATTCCAAATTCACTTCATGCATTTGGCATGTGACTTGTTGGCCGCAAATTGGCAGAAAAAGTGACGAAAAATTCAGAATAATTTCAAATTCCAAACTTCGACGTTGCCAGCTCTCTTGCCGGGAATCTAATGAAAGACGGGATGGGGACTACCAGTCTCGCCTTGAATACAGTGCCGACATTTAACTCCTGCACTAAATGCGTCGGCAGCCGTGACGTAATATACAACCGCGAGCCCGATTGCCACCCAGTTTCCTGGGCATGTATGTATGGATGACCTAACAATTAAACGTAAAGTAACTTTGATTCGCAAGTTACGTGGGTCATTGATGTGCTAGGCATATTTTTGATATGCTATTCATGGGTGTTTATACAACCAGGCTTTGGCAGACATCCGATCGAGTGGTGAAGGAATCAAATGTCTGTACTGTAGCTTAACTGGGAGCACCCCGCTTGTTGCATACTCCACGCATTAATATGGTTGCAAAGAACGTGCTTTGAGCTTTGAGGTTTTAGGCACACCCAAACTAAATCCTCTATCCCCAAGTGAGATAAGTGTAAATTAATTGATCACTATGGCTATTTGGTGTCTGGTTACCCTCTATATCAAAAACACATTTTCAAGAGAAGTCAGTGGTTCCCTGCTGACTCTTTTCCATTAATTATAGTTTTGGCCCCAAAATGATATATATATATATATATATATATATATATATATATATATATATATATATATATATATATATATATATATATATATAAACTGGTATATATTTCAGGGAAGTTGGAGGCTGCGCAATGCGAGAACTACTGCCTGGGTATGGGTACCCTGATGAAGTGTGTGGAGGGGATAGTGCCCATAAAGACCATCATGGCCATGCCTGGCAGCATCATCTCCAAACACATCAAGGTCGTGGACGCCATGTGCTGGTACATCTCTCTCTCTCTCTCTCTCTCTCTCTCTCTCTCTCTGCCTTTCTGATTCGAAACAACATACATACATACCTACCTATCTTCATGCCTACATATATATATATATATATATATATATATATATATATATATATATATATATATATATATATATATTTATACACTTGTCTTTTATTTTGCAGGGCTTCACAGATCATAGGAGGCTGCGTGAACAATGGGATTGTAGATTGCCCAAATAAGGATGTGATCTCTAACTTCATGATCGAGAAGAAGGAGCTGGTCTGCGGAGAATACGGCTTGAGAACCGAACTCAGAACATGTGAGTGAACTACATTCATGACAGTATGCACACTGACTGACTATTTGTTTTAAAAACATCTGAAGAGAAATTGTCAAAAACATCATAATGTATGTATATTTATTGACTATACCACATGCATAACTTGTACAATACATCAAAAATATTGGTTAATTCTGACAACAGAGAACATGTAAATTTAGATATAAATATAGAGATTATAGAACTCAAACATAAGCTTTACATGGTACGAATAGAACTAAAAAAGCCCTTAATATGCTACTTTTATTTTCAGTAATGCTCTCAAAAGACTGCTGTCAAGATATGCGTAAATGTGATGGAGGGTGATAATGCTTTTAATACGAGTGGGTAAAGTGTGATCGTGATTCACAAATTAGGCTAACCTTAGATAAATAACACAAGTGGATATGAAAAAAATGGTCAATCTGAACATGCTGGCTGCGGCGAATAGCTCAAAAGGCGTGATCTGTGCATATTGCAGCGTAGCCTTCTCTGTAATGTAAACGATACGAGAGCTCTAATTGGTCTTTGTCTCCTACTGACGTCATAATCTGGTCAGGCTCGAAACCCATGGCATAGCCAGCTCTTCACTATAGTGCATATAGTAATTGGTCTCTCGCTACATATCCATTATTTTATTCATCTAAGGGCTAGCGATTCAAATTATGGTATGGACAGTGGAACCTCAGAGATGTGGATAACTTGTGACCAGGGCAAAAGTATCCACATTAGGAGATGTCCACATCTCAGAGGTCTTTTCTCGTTGTATAAGGTAGAAAAGGGACCCGGAAATATTGTCCAAACTAGTAGGCGTTACTAACTTCGTGATGTTCACAACGAGAGGTTTTGCTGAACTGAAAGTAAAACAGTTTCAATAAAACTGTTCATATTTCCCATTATGCACTGCGCGGCAGCCATTTTGAAAAGTTTAAATATTTTTCATCTTCTGCAGGGTTGGATGTTGAGGCCAGACACTTCTTTGAAAGTGACAACCAGTGTTACAACACGGTTGTCATGGGAACCGGCAAGGCATGCCGGGATAAACTTCCGGGTGTGTGGGATGTGAATCACGTGTGCTCCGCCTCGTCCTTCATACAAGGCTCGCAGAACTCCCTGGCGTACGTATTGATTTTGATTGATTTTATTTAAAAATGTACATGTACAATACAATATAAATTATATATATATATATATATATATATATATATATATATATATATATATATATATATATATATATATATATATATATATATATATATATATATATATATATATGTATGTATATATATATATATATGTATAAATATATATATATTTATATATATATATATATAAATATATATATATATATATATATATATATATATATATATATATATATATATATATATATATATATATATATATATATATATATATATATATATATATATATATATATATATATATGTGTGTGTGTGTGTGTGTGTGTGTGTTTATTTGAAAATGCACATGTACATACAAATTGAAACAATATAGATAATACATAGTTATAATATTAGACGTCCTTGGTGTATAGAAATGATGATTTGAAATAGTATATTTCCATAAAGTATATTCAAATAGATAAAATAAAGTTTATTTGAATAATGAACATTACTTTGGGCATTATCCTTTACTTGATGGCGAGGTGTTAGTTTTTTGTGTGGTCTTAGATGTTGTCAATTAATTGTGGTCACCCTCATTAGCTAATGAACTGTGAGAGATCTTATGATCAATTCCTTTACCCCCCATCCCATTATTCCTCAATACATATGTGCTTCATGTGTCTTATTCCCTTATTTGGGGGTGGTCAGTTTGACCTGGCCTAACACAAAACTGACCATGTCCGAATGTTGGGGCACGTCATTTTGGTAAGCCCCAGACACTCCCCTATCCATCTGAGGTATAAAATTCCATCTACTTGGTGGGGGTAATTAAAACCCAAACAAAACACAATTACTTTATCAAAATACCTTTATTAAAATTGAATTTTTTTATTGAAAAGCTGACATTTTGACCTTTATTTGACCTTCAATGACCCCTTAATTATAGGATTTTTTACCATCATCTTCCAGATTGAAGAGAACATTTAACCTGATATTTTGGTGCATCACCTGCTCCCTTCCGACTTGTAAAACTTAAGATACAGACATTTTGGTTTTAAATTTTTTGCCATTTTCGGCACTTTTTGGGGTCTGGTACCTTACCTTATATCTCAAAATTAGATTTGAAATTCTAATGAATGATCTTTCTTAAATGTTGAACAACTCCACTAAAAAGCATTCCTTCGGAAAAAGTGGCTAAAAAATGAAGTACATCCCTTCAAAAAAACTGAGAAGTTTAAAAACCGAAAATATAGATTATGGGGAAATCCCAGATTCATGATTTAGCAGCCATTTTTGACCTTGAATGACCTTTATTACATCATGGAATAGAGTTTGTCATGTTTTTAGTATTTTAAAGGATACGTCTCCTCCAGACCAACATTTTGATACCAAACTTGTGGTACTCAATGAACTGTGAGCGTTTTTATGATCACTTTCTTTACCTCCCATCCCATTATTCCTCAATATATGTCTGTGTCAGGTGGCCGATTCCCTGATTTGTGGGTGGTCAGTTTGACCAGACCTAACGCAAATCTGACCATGTCCCAAAGAGGGGGCACGTCATTTTGGTAAGCCCCATATACTCACCTATCCATCTGAGGTATAAAATTCCATCTACACGGGGGGGGGGGGGGGTAATTAAACTCGCAAAATAAGGCTCTTTTAAGGCTTTGCACAGGTCTCACTTTCGCCATCTGGTGAGCATGTCTTGAACTAACGATAGACTTTCAGGTCAGACACAAAAGAAGAAAGAAATTAGTTTAGTACTAGCAGGCCCCCATGCATAGCACGGGTTTGGATTCTAAGTCATACTCAATGATGTGCAGGAGGTTTAGAGGCATAGAAAAAACACAATCAAATGACACTAACCACTTGAAGCATTAGAACCCTTACTGAACCATTAGCGTCGCTCTTGTTTTTTTAGTTTCTAGTTCTCAGTCATGAGTCATCACAAGGAACTATGAGATAACAATCATTTTAAATTAGAGACTAAAATAAAATCAGCAAAAAAAAAGGTTCAGGCCCATCTTATACCAGGCCCACTGCTTGCAAAGAATGGGCACACTTTAGTTTTTCATAGCGCAAGATTGATTACACTGCAGACATGTTAGTTGAACTATGCAACACACTTTGTAACCGCTGTGATTGTACACTGACAGCTCCCTGTCTTTACAACTACCCGGGTTTAAATCTATGCCAGAGCATATGAGAATGTTGCCAGTGACTTGGAGTTGGGCTATGGTCTTTGCTGGGTACACCAATTTCTTCAAACACTAACAAATGGCTAGTCACAACTTAGCTGCAATATGGCAAAGAAGTCACGATAATCAAAATTCCTGGAATCCAAATTCTTATGAGATTGTATGAAAATTAGCCCCTCGCTACATCTCCCTGGTACCTACCCCTCTGCAGAAAATTAAGTGAGATTTAAATCAAGTAAATATTAATATTATTCTGTCAAAATTCAGCCCAAGTATTTATCTGTCCCCCACCCCCCACCTATCGAGATTCTGATACACCACATACATCTGAGAGAGAGACAGAGAGATTTTGTTTATGAGGATCCCAATTCCAACTTCACCAATATCACCAAGTCCCACTCACATCTACACTCACAAATACATATACATGGAGAGAGAGAGAGAGAGAGAGAGAGAGAGAGAGAGAGAGAGAGAGAGAGAGAGAGAGAGAGAGAGATTTTAGTCATAATCAACAGAATATTTGCACCTTAATTCAAGGTACACCCCACCAACATGCCAGTGTTATTCTAAAGAGTGGGAAAATCAGAGAGAGAGAGAGAGAGAGAGAGAGAGAGAGAGAGAGAGAGAGAGAGAGAGCATCTAGGTCACAGTGAGAAAGGGATCTTGATCACAAACACAGTCACAGCTTCAAATCTCCACTGCATCCCCATTAACGGAGCAGCCTGGTTGCTATAAAAAGGTGCAAATTTGTGAGAGGCTGTAAATGGTGCTCCTACAACTGTAGTACCGATTGCAACTATGCCTCGGACTCGACGATTTAAAATTTAAAAACTGCGTATTTATATATAGATGAGAATTGAATTATGAAGTATAGTAGCATTAGCATTGGTGAGCCATTGCATTAGACAACTCTGCCATGGGGGTTGCCCATTGGACTTACAAAACAGTCCGTGTAACAGCACAGGGTGTCTGCCTGTCCACATTTCTTCCCAGGATATTATATGTTGATTAAGTTCTATTTTTGTTGCCTTTGCGACTGAAAATCCCTTCGGCATTATTCTTTAAGAGAAGGGAGTAAGAATATAAAAACCCCTCTATCGAGGTCAAACGTAGTCTTATGTTTATATTCAAGTATGTAAGCTGCGACCTGAGATGAATAGAATATGGATTGGTCGCCACTGACCAATTATCATAGTATCCACTATGAAGCATTGGACACACATACTATCGTCGAATCTAGTCTCAGTGTGACGTCACTAGGACACTGACTAATGAGGACTCTCGCATTTGTTTATATTATAGAGGTTGCCCACGCACATGCGCAGAACGTACCTGTGCTGGGAGTCGTGTCTAGGCTGTTGAGCGAGATCCGCTGGTTGCTTATCCAGTGATCGACAATCGTACTGATATTTTTTTGTATTTCTTTTTTTTCAGGCTTGCTCTGAGATTGTGGGCGTGCACTGCCAATGGTATGCAGAAGATTGACGCATGCGCACAGAGGGAGGTGGACTTCATGGTTCGGAGCGCCAAGTTGAACCTGCATGTTATCTTTCTTAACATAATGGACCAAAATGCCAATTGAAGTGACGTCACCAAGTGCATTGTAGTAATAATATTTGGAAGTGGTAAAGGACACTCTAAAAGGTATTAATTTGCTACACGTCCATGCTTAGTCTCAATTATCTGCCCTGAGTTGGCCTGAGGTCAGGTTTAGTTCTGTTTTGACCTCAAAGGTGACGCCACAAGGACTGCGTAAAGGTGCAACCCATAATGACTGTGCCGCCATCTATATATTCGTAAGGACATTATACGTCCTTACCATCTCGTTTAATGGTGCCACTATATCTGATAACTGTGCTGCCATCTATAGTCAAATAACGACATTATATTCACACAAATCCTGGTTAACAGGTCCAGATCCAACCCTAGATCGTAGTGTACCAGTTAGACGTAAGTGCAGCACTTCAACTGAAGTGTATGTCTACAGTCTAAGGTGGTTCACTTCGATCTAAGGGCAGCACGTAGATTGTAGTGTCTGAGCATGCTCAGTGAGCACTTCCTGTTGACTTATGGTAGCTCTAGCAAAATAAAGAGAAGGAGGTACATACGTTCGTTTAAATAGGTCTAAGTGACTAAAAACATTACAGAAAGGTATGAAATTGGCGGGTTTGGTGTAATTTATATAAAAGAACATATATGCAAAGTTTGAGTTAGATCCATTGACCGCTGATGGTTCTAGCTCTTCTTGAATGAATTGATATTTCCCTTTTCAAGGTAGATCTGCCATCTTGACAGCATATACTTTTATCATGATGTTCCTTCTTTTCGCATGCAGAGTTGAAACCCTTCCGGAAGGTTTTGCCCGCTGATATTTCACACACTTGTAGTTAAAAGTGTGGCGATTAAAATGAGACTAGTCTGAAGTGTGAACATTACCTAATTCTTTCACCCTGCCACTTCAAACATGTACTGTTTTTTCCTGTTTTCTTGAGGTTCACATTGCTTTTCCCTTGATCTCCTGTGCATTTCAATATTAGTATTTATTCTCGGGCAGAGTTGAAAACCTTCCGGAAGGTTTTGCCCGCTGCTATTTCACACATTTATAGTTAAAAGTGTGGCGATTAAAATGAGACTAGTCTGAAGTGTGAACATTACCTAATTTCTTCACCCTGCCACTTCAAACATGTACTGTTTTCTTGAGGTTCACATTGCTAATTTCCATCGATCTCCTGTGCATTTCAATATTAGTATTCATTCTCGGGCAGAGTTGAAAACCTTCCGGAAGGTTTTGCCCGCTGATATTTCACACACTTGTAGTTAAAAGTGTGGCGATTAAAATGAGACTAGTCTGAAGTGTGAACATTACCTAATTCTCTCACCCTGCCAGTTCAAACATGTACTGTTTTCTTGATGTTTACATTGCTAATTTCCATCAATCTCCTGTGCATTTCACTATAAGTATTTACTCTCGGGCAGAGTTGAAAACCTTCCGGAAGGTTCTGCCCTCTGATGTTTCACAAACTTGTAGTTAAAAGTGTGGCGATTAAAATGAGACTAGTCTGAAGTGTGAACATAACCTAAATCTCTCACCCTGCCACTTCAAACATGTACTGTTTTCTTGAAGTTCACATTGCTTTTCCATTGATCTCCTGTGCATTTCAATATAAGTATTTATTCTCGGGCAGAGTTGAAAACCTTCCGGAAGGTTTTGCCCGCTGATGTTTTACAAACTTGTAGTTAAAAGTGTGGCGATTAAAATAAGACTAGTCTGAAGTGTGAACATAACCTAATTCTCTAAACTTGTTAATTGCGAGGAGGAACCTGGATCAAATTCCCAACAAGTCACTTTCTTTTTCATCTCTTTTTTTTTTGGATAAATTTTGTTTACAACAATATACTATTTCTTTATCAATTTCAATCCTTTTCCTTCAGTATTTGCCTTTTCTTTTATAAGAATATCATCATAAAAATTATTTATGCATTATGAGCCATATGAACCATGTGTTGTCTCAGTGGATACTTATGTCTTTTATATCTTTTCTTATAGATAAACAAAAGGAAGTAGCTAGTCTGTATCATACACATGGAGAAAAAGATTTCTATGAATTTCTTTTGAAATTCAACAATTTGTAACATTCATTTCCAATCTAAGCCAAAGATAGGGGGGATAAATATTGATTATTTGAAAATTGAGCATGTTATTGTATGGAACTGATCATTTACATAGACCTTTTAAATAAAAAGGAGTGAGCTTTTGTTTAGAAGCATAATCTTAGCCAGGATTTTAAAACTGCCATATGTTATCTGCACATAAAGTTACTGTTAGGAAAATTATCTGGAAAGGTGTTTTCGTGGAAGCTGCCCATACAGGCTGAACCGGTACGGAAAGAAATCTCTATTTTGAGACCCCTCCTTCCAATAGGCACTTTATTTTTTTGGATACACTTCTTAACTCATTGATATTATATCAAACAATCTTATTATAATTTTTAATTTCTGTTTAAATGTATTACTCAATCTCTACTTTTAATATTACAAGGCTTCAGGATAGTTCAAATACCTCCATTCAAACATGAGATTGATTATGTTTGTAACTTTTGATTGCACAGTCATGAGAAGTGGAGGCATCACAAAGGCACCTACTCATTGCAGTATGTAGAAGATGTGAACCAAAGGTCAAAGACAAGGATATCGAGAAGGTCCACACTCCTTAGGAAGGCATATGAACTACATGTTACAACCGGGGATGTTGTCAGCGTAATTGTTCAAAAGGAGAATGGTGACACCAATGTTTATGCCTCGGATAGCGATAATTGGAACCAACTCAATGAAGGAGGTTTTCAATTAAAACATGTTGGGGACACAAAGAGAGTTGACTTTGAGGACCAGGGGGGAAAGCAGCCCTTGGAGAAGACAGTTGCAACCGTTTTACGCCAGAAGAAGATGCGTGTCATCAGTGCAGCAGGACGCAGAGACGGAGACTGAATGCAGTGTTATTAATATCCCTATAGAGTCAGAGTATCCAACCCCATCGAACGCAAGCACAGTTGATGCAAACTTTATTGACTTATCCTGGGCGTAAGCTCTGGCCCCAATAAATATCTTTATAGAATTTGGAATTTTGTTTATCTTCACATTTATGCCATATTGTGACTAATTCGTGACTAGCCAGTTGTAAGAAATGACTCCACCGGACTCCAAGTCACTGGCAACTTTCTCACATGCCCAGGCCGGGCTTCAGAACCAGGAAATGGTGGGAGACAGTAGCTGTAACTTTATTGAAACACTAGATCTGTTTAGTTAAACATTTAATTCCCGCCCTCCCCCCCCCCCCCCCCCCCCCATGATGGTTTTCTCTTGCATTTAAAATGACCTTGGCTTGTTACCTGGGTATGGGGTCTCCCATACAAAGTAGTTTGTGTTGGTTTGTTTTATTCACCATTTTCTGTTAATTTGTTGAAAGCTAGTCACTTGGTAAATTGTAACCTTATTTGAAAGCAAAAGCAGGGTTTATCAGGATGTGTCCCAAAATCTTTTGCTCCCAGTTTGGGATTAATGCTCATTTGTTTTATGTAAGGTAAAACCTAAAAATCTGTATGAGAAATGTTTTATTAATCTGCAATTCATTATATACTTTGTCTGCATCAGAACTTTTGCTCAATAAGAAAATAAGGTTCTGTCGATGTACACAACTCAAAACTACACAACTGGTTTGCATCTGGTAGTGGTGGGAGTCAGTTGAATTACCTAACCAATCATGAAGTAAATATTTTTTTAACCATAAATTGCATTATGATGTTCATGGATACATTGTATCATATCAATATTGGCAGCATTGGAGTAGAACATGTTCTGTAAAAGTGTGTTTAATTATGTTTCGATTATAAGTTATAAGTATGATGAAACTTCATTATAATAAATTTCAATAATATATGCATTAGACAAACTAAATTCATAAACAACTCTCTCTAAATGTTATTTGTCTTCACAAAATACAAGAAAGAATGTTGGTTACAAAATTGCAGCTTTATTTCACATAATTTTGCATCAGGACCTTTCAGGTCATAGGTTACAGTTTAGACACGTTAAGAACAGAATACCAAGTACAAACACCATAAATAGTATTAAACTAAAGCTCCTGCAAAATCCTCTCAAGAACCAAGATATGTTTATACACATAACCACAGATCACAGTCTGTAAATACAACTATTTGCTACATGGAACAATGATAATAAATTTTGTACCATTCACCTAATGTTATGTTGCTAATTTACAAATGAGCAGATACTGATCTACACAGTATCCCTGAACAATAAAGATGCACCGAGATTACATTTCATTCAGATGTTGTCTAAAATGCCTGAAAACCACAGCCAACAGTCCATGATATGCTTACTACCAACTAACATGCGCCTCCACTCTACCAATTGAGCTAAAGAGGCAGGGACATTTTAATGTAACAAACTAAGTGCTTAAATGAATTAAATTTCATCATGTCTCTAAGAATACCCTATATCATAATTGAAGAGGTTATTTAAACCCCAAAGCGAACAGAAAATAAGGATATCTTTGAATTAACAGGTTAAGAGAATGAGGATATGTTCATGCTTCAGCCTACTTTTATTTGTTTTAGCACAGTGTTTATAAGAAGTGTGCAAAAATCATCGGGCAAAACCTTCCGGAAGGTATTCAACTCTGCCCGAGAATGAATACTAATATGGAATTGCATATGATATCAATAAAATAGCAATGTGAACCTCAAGAAAATAGTAAATGTTTGAAGTGGCAGGGTGAGAGAATTAGGTTATGTTCACACTTAAGACTAGTCTTATTTTAATCGCCACACTTTTAACTACAAGTTTGTGAAACATCAGCGGGCAAAACCTTCTGGGAGGTTTTCAACTCTGCCCGAGAATGAATACTAATATTGAAATGCACAGGAGATCGATTGAAATTAGCAATGTGAACCTCAGGAAAACAGAACATGTTTGAATTGGCAGGGTGAAAGAATTAGGTAATGTTCACACTTCAGACTAGTCTCATTTTAATTGCCAAACTTTTAACTACAAGTGTGTGAAATATCAGCGGGCAAAACCTTCCGGAAGGTTTTCAACTCTGCCCGAGAATGGATACTAATATTGCAATGCACAGGAGATCGATGGAAATTAGCAATGTGAACCTCAAGAAAACAGTACATGTTTGAAGTGGCAGGGTGAGAGAATTAGGTAATGTTCACACTTTAGACTAGTCTCATTTTAATTGCCAAACTTTTAACTACAAGTGTGTGAAATATCAGCGGGCAAAACCTTCCGGAAGCTTTTCAACTCTGCCCGAGAATGAATACTAATATTGAAATGCACAGGAGATCGATGGAAATTAGCAATGTGAACCTCAGGAAAACAGTACATGTTTGAAGTGGCAGGGTGAAGAAATTAGGTAATGTTCACACTTCAGACTAGTCTCATTTTAATTGCCACACATTTAACTATAAATGTGTGAAATATCAGGGGGCAAAACTTTCCGGAAGCTTTTTAACTCTGCCCGAGAATAAATACTAATATTGAAATGCACAGGAGATCAAGGGAAAAGCAATGTGAACCTCAAGAAAACAGGAAAAAACAGTACATGTTTGAAGTGGCAGGGTGAAAGAATTAGGTAATGTTCACACTTCTGTAAATACAACTATTTGCTACATGGAACAATGATAATAAATTTTGTACCATTCACCTAATGTTATGTTGCTAATTTACAAATGAGCAGATACTGATCTACACAGTATCCCTGAACAATAAAGATGCACCGAGATTACATTTCATTCAGATGTTGTCTAAAATGCCTGAAAACCACAGCCAACAGTCCATGATATGCTTACTACCAACTAACATGCGCCTCCACTCTACCAATTGAGCTAAAGAGGCAGGGACATTTTAATGTAACAAACTAAGTGCTTAAATGAATTAAATTTCATCATGTCTCTAAGAATACCCTATATCATAATTGAAGAGGTTATTTAAACCCCAAAGCGAACAGAAAATAAGGATATCTTTGAATTAACAGGTTAAGAGAATGAGGATATGTTCATGCTTCAGCCTACTTTTATTTGTTTTAGCACAGTGTTTATAAGAAGTGTGCAAAAATCATCGGGCAAAACCTTCCGGAAGGTATTCAACTCTGCCCGAGAATGAATACTAATATGGAATTGCATATGATATCAATAAAATAGCAATGTGAACCTCAAGAAAATAGTAAATGTTTGAAGTGGCAGGGTGAGAGAATTAGGTTATGTTCACACTTAAGACTAGTCTTATTTTAATCGCCACACTTTTAACTACAAGTTTGTGAAACATCAGCGGGCAAAACCTTCTGGGAGGTTTTCAACTCTGCCCGAGAATGAATACTAATATTGAAATGCACAGGAGATCGATTGAAATTAGCAATGTGAACCTCAGGAAAACAGAACATGTTTGAATTGGCAGGGTGAAAGAATTAGGTAATGTTCACACTTCAGACTAGTCTCATTTTAATTGCCAAACTTTTAACTACAAGTGTGTGAAATATCAGCGGGCAAAACCTTCCGGAAGGTTTTCAACTCTGCCCGAGAATGGATACTAATATTGCAATGCACAGGAGATCGATGGAAATTAGCAATGTGAACCTCAAGAAAACAGTACATGTTTGAAGTGGCAGGGTGAGAGAATTAGGTAATGTTCACACTTTAGACTAGTCTCATTTTAATTGCCAAACTTTTAACTACAAGTGTGTGAAATATCAGCGGGCAAAACCTTCCGGAAGCTTTTCAACTCTGCCCGAGAATGAATACTAATATTGAAATGCACAGGAGATCGATGGAAATTAGCAATGTGAACCTCAGGAAAACAGTACATGTTTGAAGTGGCAGGGTGAAGAAATTAGGTAATGTTCACACTTCAGACTAGTCTCATTTTAATTGCCACACATTTAACTATAAATGTGTGAAATATCAGGGGGCAAAACTTTCCGGAAGCTTTTTAACTCTGCCCGAGAATAAATACTAATATTGAAATGCACAGGAGATCAAGGGAAAAGCAATGTGAACCTCAAGAAAACAGGAAAAAACAGTACATGTTTGAAGTGGCAGGGTGAAAGAATTAGGTAATGTTCACACTTCAGACTAGTCTCATTTTAATCGCCACACTTTTAACTACAAGTGTGTGAAATATCAGCGGGCAAAACCTTCCGGAAGGGTTTCAACTCTGCATGCGAAAAGAAGGAACATCATGATAAAAGTATATGCTGTCAAGATGGCAGATCTACCTTGAAAAGGGAAATATCAATTCATTCAAGAAGAGCTAGAACCATCAGCGGTCAATGGATCTAACTCAAACTTTGCATATATGTTCTTTTATATAAATTACACCAAACCCGCCAATTTCATACCTTTCTGTAATGTTTTTAGTCACTTAGACCTATTTAAACGAACGTATGTACCTCCTTCTCTTTATTTTGCTAGAGCTACCATAAGTCAACAGGAAGTGCTCACTGAGCATGCTCAGACACTACAATCTACGTGCTGCCCTTAGATCGAAGTGAACCACCTTAGACTGTAGACATACACTTCAGTTGAAGTGCTGCACTTACGTCTAACTGGTACACTACGATCTAGGGTTGGACCTGGACCTGGTTAACGACTGATGTAAATCAATGTTAAGCTTTGGCTTTTTGCTGTTTTTCATTATTATCTGAGCACGTGATCACTGTCGCGATTGGTAGGCCGACCTCTTCTAGTTCGGACAATACGTATTCACTTCGAATTTATTACGTTAAAGGATGATTAAAGAAGAGATGCGATATTTATGCAAGAAATGAAGGAACCTTTATTTCAACCAATTCACATCTGGAGTCTGCACGTCGTCGGAGGCTTATGAGAATTTCTCGACCAACCAAACAATATTTTATTTTTAAAAATAATCCGTTATTTGTTTATTTTGAAATAACAATATATAAACTAGAACATAAAACTTTAATGCGAAAATAAAACTGATTTTACATTTATTTATCAGTTACATGCACACCGCAGTTGTATTCTAAGAATTGTATCATTTGAATTATTATCTCAAAAGAAAGGAACTGTCGCCTCTTTCAGACACCATTTTCACACACATTAGCACTTGTCTGTGTACTTTTTTAATTCACTGTAAACAGCAATAGTTATATGGTCTCCATTCATTCAGGTAAGCCCGTCGTACCAGACAGGAATGTCATTGCAAATGCATTACATAAACAACAAAGAAAAATGAATACATTACAATGCAATTACAGCGTACATAAGCTTACAGACATACTTCAATCAGTTAGCAATCTAAAATTTCAAAGATCATCTTCAATAGAGTCCCACATTTTATGGAAGTTTTGATTCTCTAATGACAATTTGGTTAGTATTTTTTAATCATCTGATTACAAAGCTTGCGTTTCACTTGTGCTAATACAAGGTAGCTGCCACCTATTTGCCTTTTTCTATAGATTGTTCCTTGAGCAGCTAAAATGAAATAACTTGTATGTTGTTTTTAGCACAATCTCTTTGTTTTAAACATCACAACTTCTATATTCATTTTAGAAATACAGTATCATGCCTGCAGGAAGCATTGGCCATATAAAGTCTGTCAATAAAAAGTTTTGCTCAGAAACCTTATCTTGATATCTTCATTCCCATTTTCTTTTATATAGTTCAAGCAACATCTTGGTAAACTTTTGACTGACAGTTGTTATTCCAGTTGGAAGGAACAATTCCTAAAAGTTTTTAGAAATAGTTTTCAATTAATTCCTTATTTGGTTTGATATGCACATGTACGTTGTCAGAGCACGTGTTGCAATCATTTGCATTTTGGTTAATTAATTCAATATGTGTTTTCCTCAAAACCTTATCTTGTTAACTTTCCTACTTTAGCATCAGTCCTCCTGTGTGAACTATAGAGAACAGATAGAATACTTGTAATTATAAGTCTGGAATTGAGTGTTTTATGTGTGTAATTAGTGCGTTTGTTTTGCGTTACACACCATAAGCACTTATTCCAGTCACCAAAAATCCCTGTCTCGTTTAAGATTTTTAACGTGTGGCGATAAATGCAAAAATAAGAAGTGATGAAAATGAGCAAAAAAAACATATTTTCATGAAACACTCATTTTTGGATTTACAGTTATGTACAGGATAGCCCAAGCCCGTCCAGAAAGAACCAATAAGGAGAACAAGAAACTTTGTTATCAGTGTATGGCTTTTTAAACAACCCATCTTTCTTGTTGTCCCAGACATATGAAATCGCTGAAAAATACCACATACCTCACGAAAATCAGAAGACTCGTGTGAGCCTAATTGATATCAAACTGCCCCCTGTGATGTAAAAACATCCTAGTGCATTCTTTAACTAGTTTTGGATGTGTCCTTGGAACTACCCTCTTCTCCCCTTAGGACCTTTAGCAACCCTTTAACAATAAGATAGAACCAATACGAATTCATGATATCAAGAAAAAGACAAACCCCACCTATTGTATAGAACATGAATATAGGGGGCTGAACAATATCACTCCAGAAACCATAGTAGAATTGTTTCCAGAACCATGGCATGATGGCAATCCGGCAGAGGAAGAACACTACTGTGAAGAGGATTCCATAAACAAGATATAGAGGAGACTTCTTCTCAACTCGAATGAAATTGAAAAACTTGAGAAAGTTGAGGAAAATATTGGAAAGCTCGTGCAGGAAACGGTGGAATACAAAAAAGGTGCATGATCCAGTGGCGCCAACAGATATAACTCCCAGTAATACTGCTACGTGATGGCACATGTATTGCAGTTCATGAAGAGCTGATGGTTCTAGTAACATGATAACAATATCTTCTATCATGTACCCCACTGCCAGACCAAACTCCACAGAGTCTACGCTCGAAGTTCCCCATATTGGATCCAGGTACAGTTCATCGCTTGAAACAAATCCGTATACTGTAACACAACTAATTGACATAGCAAAGCACTGGGAGACAACAGTAGAGTTCCATCTCAGCCTGGCATCCTTGTTGAGGTGGCGGTATGCTGGTATGAAGTAAGCAGACAGTCTTGGTGCCAGGAGTCGGAAGATGAC
>OZ012701.1:1300211-1325211 GCA_963942565.1 Maea johnstoni
TTGACACTCACATGATTCATTTCAAATATTGTTACTACAATATCTAAAGAGATGTGATCAACATATTTTGGGTTGTTCAGACCAAAACGCGTTTTGATATCATAAGTAATGTCTATATATTGTTCCATTGAAGTTTTAGTAATGTCCTTTTCACATGTTTTCTTTTAACGGTTAAATGTTTTTTTCAAAAATCATGCCACAGATTGAGTGGGATTTGGGGATGTTGGTTCATCTGTGCTATCATTGTAGTACCAATTTGCACACTCATCTTTATTTTCTTCTTTCGCTACTTAGGTTTGCATATTTTTGGAGCTTTTCTTAAACTAGTGATTCAGATGACGCTGCCACATGTTGCCATGTTTACATAAAGTTAACTACTTGAAGGCAAGTCACGTACTACGTTCAACTTACTTCTGGTAGTCGTATCAAATTTATAGTCTTTCTTAGGATATTCCTAGGACCTTCCTGAGAATATGGTAAGATCTCTTTGATGGAAAATCTGGTCCCAAACATACAAGAATTAAGACAAATGTCCTAGTAGTGTTTTAGGAACACACCTAGGAATGAGTTGGGACCAAAAAACATTGATCCATGACTTAAGAACTTCCATGAATGTTTTGAACATGTTCAAAATTTCGACACTATGCTAGGACTTAGGCAAGATGTTCTGAGATGTTCCTAGGAATAAACGCGAAGAAACAAGAATGACATGCCGAATCTTCTAAGGACATCAAAATCTGGACCTTCTTGGCAAGGTCTTGTTTGAACCCTTGATAGTGGGACACGTGCTTCAGTAAAAGAAATCTCAAAATATTGTCTTGTCCTCAACTTATTTTCATTTGTATCAGATTATGTGTACACTCAACATGTAAATGGTCTGAACGTGGCAGAAACCACGTCATTCATGCACTAGTTCATACCAGTTCATTCGTGAGCTCCCCCATTCACTTTGAACCTTTCAACATCAGTGGCAAGCAGACATGGTTCATAGTTTAATTACCCACTTACATCAACCAACAATAGTGAATCTAACAGAATGCAGCAAAAAACGGAAGCTTAGTCACTCCTCACACATATATCAAACATCAAGTTTTCTCTGCGCAATAAGTAAATTTCGCAACTTTTTAATACCTGGAATGTGCACATTTGAAGTAGGTCAGACAGCCAGTTTAAGTCCACTTTGCTGTACACACCTTAGATGATTCCCTTTTGGGGTGTCGGTTACTAAGGTAAGGAGTTAAGCTGAGATTTAATCTATATTTACTCTCTTTATTTTTGGGGGATTTAAAGAATACCTGCATAAACTCCTATTGAATACAAGGAAAAAAGAGAGTAAATGTTTTTATATTGGTGGAGAAATATAAATCTAGTGTAGGGTCTTTGCCAGAGTTTAGAAGCTGGGTGCCTTACGCCTACTTATTTTCTCTACTGCTGCTACTAACAAAGGTATAACTATTGATATCACTAGTGCTACTTCTACTGCTGCTGCTGCTACAGCTACAGCAGCAGCACTACTATTTCCAGAACTCCTCTTACTACTACTGTTCTTCTTCTTCTTCTTCTTCTACTACTACTATTTGTACATTGCAGTATCTGTTGAGCAAGTAGAAGAAATGTCAAGCGCCTGGAATAACTGTGGTATGTTATTTACATTATAATATAGTCTTAATATATTTTGCGGGATTATATATTTTTTTTATTAATCTAATTGTTATTATTATTATCATTATTATTATCATATTATTATCATTATTATTACCATTATCATTATTATCATCATTATAACCATTATTATTATTATCATCATTATCATTATTATTATTGTTGTTTTGTTGTGACAGTTTTACCGTTCATAAAATGCTTTTAATCGAGTTGTTTAGCAATAGTTATGTTAATATTATTAAATGTATTACTATAACATCATTGAACTGATACTAGACCAAGAAAGATATTCTGGACTAGTGTCATGTTTAAAAATACAAATGTAAGGAAAATGTGCCTAGAAACCATTTACATGTTTGAATTGTTGATATTACTGCTGTATTAATGCTAATATTTATTTCAAAGTCAGTGGACGTCAACATCAATCCTTATTAATGTCTCCGAGAAAAGAAAAACTATCATTCTTTTTTTAATCATTATTATCATTTTTATTATTATTATAATTATTACTATTATTATTATATTATTATCATGATGATTATTATTACTATTGTTATTATTATAATCATTATTAATATCATCACTACTACTCTTATTATTATTATTATTATTATCATTACTGGTGTGATGTGACAGTTTTTCAACTCATAAAAATGCTATTAATCAATGAGGAGTTGTTTTAGCAATGTATATGTTTATATTAAATATATCGTCATATCATATATCTGAAATCTATATTAAAGAAAATCCTGTGGACAATAGCCGCAATTGTTATAAAAATTCAGAGAAAATGTGCTTAGAAACAATTTTCATATTTCAATTGTTGATATTCTTGCTGTTTTCATGTTATTTTTCAGTTCATAAGTCATTGAACGTCAACATTCATCCTTATTAAAGACTTCGAGAAAAGTACAAAGAGATGAATATAACAACAGCATACCCTCATTACAGTGTAAGAATGTTTGTGGCATACAGTGGCATCACCTTCATAACAATTCTGGTCATCTTCCGACTCCTGGCACCAAGACTGTCTGCATACTTCATACCAGCATACCGCCACCTCTCCAAGAACAATAAGCTGAGATGGAATCGTATTGTTGTTTCCCAGTGCTTTGTCATATCAATTAGTTGTGTTGCAGTATACGGATTCGTTTCAAGCGATGAACTGTACCTGGATCCAATATGGGGATCTTCGAGCGCAGTCCCATTGGCGTTTGGTATGGTAGTGGGGTGCATGATAGGAGATATTGTTATCATGTTCTCTTGTTATGAAGCTCTTTATAGACTACATCCCTTACTCCATCATATAGTAGTAGTATTTGGAATTATATGTACTGCCGCCACTGGGTCATGTGCTTTTTTCGTATTCCACCGTCTCCTGCAGCTACTTTGTGATATTTTCTTCAACTTTCTCACTTTTTTCATTATTTTTGAAGTTGTGTCTCCTCTATATCTGGTTAACGGACTCCTGTTCACAGTAATGTTCTTCTTCTGTCGGATTGCCATAATGCCATGGTACTGGACACAATTCTACTATGGTTTCTGGAGTGACATTGTTCAGCCCCCATCCTTCATGTTTTATATAGTTGGCGGAATTGGTCTCGTTCTTGATATCCAGAATTGGGAAGTAATCTGGCGATGTGTGAAATATCCGCATGCTTCCAATGATAGAGCACATATGCGAACTGTTCTTGTCCCTTCTGAGTCACCAAAATGCTTTATTGGTGAATGCATCTAAGGAAGGAAGGACGGAATTGGGTTTTACGTCGCTTTCAACAGCCTAGGTCATATAGCAATGAGATAGAAACCCGGAACCGGGAAGAAATTCCCTACTCTTCACAAATACTTCCAAGGGGTCTTTCTGTTGCAGAAGGACCATAGGCAGTCCTCCACAACGCCGCACAATTATATAGCGACCAGGCCAACCCGCAATCTAAGCATAGCAGCATGTGGATTGATAAGGAAAGAGAACAGTATGCAACAACCACACATTGCTCTCATAACAATTAGTATACTGCAGAATAGGAAATTAATCTGGGGTGCAAATATACCAAATTTAACCAAAAATGACCTTTTCTAATTCAATTTTACCGAATATTCATTATTACACATTAACACAGATGGGGGCAGATTTTAATCCGAATTTAATCATACCAAGATTTTTCTAATCCGTTATATTTGGATTAGTTACATTCTCGGAATCATTTCCTATTGTACAGTATTTGGAAGAAGGTGTACACATTGAGATGTACATACTAGATAATTTCCCTTCACTTTTCTCACGACTACGCTAAACCTGAAACCAATTATCTGGCAGAGGACAATGTTCTTCAGATCAAGAAATATGTGGCCTTTAGGACCATCTCATAGTATATGTTATATGTGGAATAAAACCTGGAAAAAGAAGAAACTTTGTTATCTAATTGGTCCATGGCATGTATACTTGTCCAGGAAGCTTGCACAAGGAGTAAAAACGCCAATTGCAATTTGCATGAACAGAAGCAAAAAATGATTGTCCTTTCAACTTAAGTTTGCATGCAGTTAAAGATATGTACTCAAGATGGACATCCCCTTATTTATACAATCTGTACAAGATTTGTACTTTTAATCTGACCAATCAATGTCGTGGGTGATTTCTGGCAAAAGGTAAGTGTTTTAGGGTGTGTTTTAGGGCAATAGCAGAACATATGCTTACTAAGGATCTGAATGACCCATCTCCAATAACTAGACTACAAATTCAAAAATGTTAATTTGTGCGTACCTATGTATGTATACATGTAATCGTGCGTGTGTTTGTATTTATGTATTATGTGTATGTGTGAATGTTAGGCGGAACCGTTGGAAGCCCATTGCCATTAAAGGACAATTCTACCATGAATAAAACAGAGAACCAAATAGTTTCTTATGGCATTCTCTACTTAAATATGAGGCGCCGTTGTGGACAAAAGTAAAAAGCACAGCATAAATGCATGTAAAAACTTTGAAATTAACTAAATTTTCAATGAAAAATAAAGAAAAACTTTGAAATGAAATAATTTGCTCTATAAAAATAAACAAAACATTGGAAACTTTTCAAAAATTTTGAAAATAAAAAATATTTACTGAAATTTTCCAAAATATTTCTATTTTTTGTAAAAAACTTTGAAAAAACTTTGAAATAAAAATTTAATTCTCTATAAAAGTTCAGCAAAATAGTGATTTTTGTTTCACATTTTCTTTGATAATATAACATTTTTCAATGCCTTTCTTTAAAAATCCCAATGCTTTTTACTTTTTTTTTTAGATAATCTTTTTTTTTTTGGAAGTTTTGCAATTTCTTTTTGGAAGTTTTACTTTCTAAATCTCACTGTAATTTTTATCAATTCTCACTGCGTTTTTTAGCCTCATCCGGGTCCTAGTGAATCACAAAATCATGTGACGTCACTATATCTAAAATTTCCCGCGCTTGCACGTGCAAGCTGACAAGGTGGCTGGATCAAGGGAGGCATTCAATAACCTGCTCACCGACGCAGTTGAGTCGCATACGGGACGCCTTAAGCGCCCCTCCCCCGCCGATCGACCATCGGCATCGAACGTCAGCCTGGGAGGAAGCATAAATGCATAAATGCATGTAAAAACTTTGAAATTAACTAAATTTTCAATGAAAAATAAAGAAAAACTTTGAAATGAAATAATTTGCTCTATAAAAATAAACAAAACATTGGAAACTTTTCAAAAATTTTGAAAATAAAAAATATTTACTGAAATTTTCCAAAATATTTCTATTTTTTGTAAAAAACTTTGAAAAAACTTTGAAATAAAAATTTAATTCTCTATAAAAGTTCAGCAAAATAGTGATTTTTGTTTCACATTTTCTTTGATAATATAACATTTTTCAATGCCTTTCTTTAAAAATCCCAATGCTTTTTACTTTTTTTTTTAGATAATCTTTTTTTTTTTGGAAGTTTTGCAATTTCTTTTTGGAAGTTTTCTTTCTAAATCTCACTGTAATTTTTATCAATTCTCACTGCGTTTTTTAGCCTCATCCGGGTCCTAGTGAATCACAAAATCATGTGACGTCACTATATCTAAAATTTCCCGCGCTTGCACGTGCAAGCTGACAAGGTGGCTGGATCAAGGGAGGCATTCAATAACCTGCTCACCGACGCAGTTGAGTCGCATACGGGACGCCTTAAGCGCCCCTCCCCCGCCGATCGACCATCGGCATCGAACGTCAGCCTGGGAGGAAGCCATCCCAATTCATCACGCCCCAGACCAGCCGTGAGGTCTACTGAAGAGGAGGTCCGAGCAATATTTAGACCTGCTCGGACCTTCACTTCAAACTTCACGAGAACGAGGTTATTTGCGTGTGCCAGTTATTTGACCAGCCGCCATTCGGCCAATTCGTTATCAATCGTGATGAAAGTTGACACACTCATAAGCGGGGGAAGCTGCAGCTGGGGCTGTAGGAGGGGCGCTTAAGGCGTCCCGTATGCGACTCAACTGCTCGTCGGTGAGCAGGTTATTGAATGCCTCCCTTGATCTAGCCATCTTGTCAGCTTGCACGTGCAAGCGCGGGAAATTGTGATGAATTGGGATGGCTTCCTCCCAGGCTGACATTCGATGCCGATGGTCGATCGGTGGGGGAGGGGCGCTTAAAGCGTCCCGTATGCGACTCAACTGCGTCGGTGAGCAGGTTATTGAATGCCTCCCTTGATCCAGCCACCTTGTCAGCTTGCACGTGCAAGCGCGGGAAATTTTAGATATAGTGACGTCACATGATTTTGTGATTCACTAGGACCCGGATGAGGCTAAAAAACGCAGTGAGAATTGATAAAAATTACAGTGAGATTTAGAAAGAAAACTTCCAAAAAGAAATTGCAAAACTTCCAAAAAAAAAAAAGATTATCTAAAAAAAAAAGTAAAAAGCATTGGGATTTTTAAAGAAAGGCATTGAAAAATGTTATATTATCAAAGAAAATGTGAAACAAAAATCACTATTTTGCTGAACTTTTATAGAGAATTAAATTTTTATTTCAAAGTTTTTTCAAAGTTTTTTACAAAAAATAGAAATATTTTGGAAAATTTCAGTAAATATTTTTTATTTTCAAAATTTTTGAAAAGTTTCCAATGTTTTGTTTATTTTTATAGAGCAAATTATTTCATTTCAAAGTTTTTCTTTATTTTTCATTGAAAATTTAGTTAATTTCAAAGTTTTTACATGCATTTATGCTGTGCTTTTTACTTTTGTCCACAACGGCGCCTCATACTTAAACCCAAGTTCCAAAAGCCAGAGATAGGCTATTAACAGGCTAAAATGGCTGCCCCCAGTTTGTGTCTGTTAGGAGGTGTTTAAACAACAATATACTTCTAGTATGAAGGTTGGCAGTGGTGGGAACTTGGGTTTAAGTAGAGAATACCAAATGAAACTATTTGGGGCTCTGTTTTATTCATGGTGGAATTGCCCTTTAACAAGTTGTGACATCCACACATGCATCTCAAACTTAGGCTAGTAGAGAACTAATACAGATGGCAATAAATAAGTGAACACCATAGTTTCATTTTATTCTATATGGTTCATTTTATTGATAAAGAGGTTTATCATGATGTGCCTCCTTTCAACGTTTTAAACCATTTAGGACACGTTGGCCACAGAAAAAAAAGAAATGGGCTCTAGCATTCTAATAACTGGACACACTAGTATTACTTTGAGTATGAGAGATGATCAAAGGCCTGAACCCATTGATATCTAGGGCGCACACATGATGAGAAAACTTTGGACAAAAACACATCAAATTTGAACATATTTGAAAAAATAACTTAGATATTGATGATCGTAAAGAGGGGCTACAAGTGTAAGTCAAACATGCTCAAAATATTGTTTTGTTATCTATTCATTATCATTTGTATCAGAGTGTGTGTGCACTCCAGATGTGAATGGTTTGAACATGACGGAAACCACGTCATCCATTCACGCCTAGATTTGTCCATAAATCCTCCCCTGTTTACCGTTACAATTCAGGCAAAAACTAGTTCAAATCAGCTCATCCACGAGGTCTCCCCTCACTATGAACCAATCAGTACCAGCAGCAAAAAACTGGTTCATAGTTTGATAACCTTTTTTTTAGTTTTAAAGAATTTTTGGTTTTATTCAATGTCTGCCAGCTATGGCGATCGCATTCTAATACATAATATCTTGTTTTTTGCTCTCATTTGAGCAATTTACAGAGGATGTGTTATTCTGACCCCCGTTCGCACAATAGAACA
This sequence comes from Maea johnstoni, assembly GCA_963942565.1. NCBI lineage: Eukaryota > Metazoa > Annelida > Polychaeta > Spionida > Magelonidae > Maea > Maea johnstoni. Next base: position 1,308,120 of record OZ012701.1, read on the forward strand.
TCTGGGAGGATTTATCTGAAAGAAAAATGTTAAGATATTCATTGCCATTCATTGAATAGGAGATGCCATTCCTTCTCAAAATCATCCATTTTACCGCTGATGTTAGCCATATATTTTGCTTGTACATATTGTTGTTTCAATAAATTTTTGAAATTGAAAAAATTTGGTATTTTTTCATTGATTTTTGCGGTGTATATTGTTACTTTTGCAAATAAAATGATAACTGTGAGAAGGCGGCTTTTGTTTATTTCTCCTGTGATAATGCTATTTTCAGTAAGAACATAGTTATTGACACCAAGCTGGGTTACCCATCGTTCAATGTCAGACCAGATCTTTTTGGATTTGTCACAATGTAATAGTATATGAGATTTACTATCAGGTTCTGTTTGACACATACTGCACAAATTATTATTTTTAATTCCTATTTTAAAAAGTCTGTCATTAGTAAAAAAGCGTTGATGCAAAGTTCTGAATTGTATATACTTAGCATACGAATCGTCAATTAGGGAACTGTGTCTCTTAAAAGATTAGGATATTTCTATTGGGGTTAGTGTGAGATTGGCTCGTGAATTCCACTTTTCGCACGCTTCCTCAACTATTTCGAAATGTCTACCAAGCAGTGATTTATATAGCTTGGACACGCCTTTTTTGTCCATGTGGACTATTATGCTAAGATAGCTATTGCTAGGAAGTGGGGATTTTGTTACTGGAAAGTCTTTAAATCGCAGAAAATTATTTAGGAGGATACAGATTCTTCCATATTCCAAAAAATTTGTTTTAACACAGAATTTCTGTTGGAATTCATTCAATTCTAAAGGTTTTCCGTACGTGTCTACCAGGTCGTTTATCTTCCTGATACCTTTATCGTACCATGGCTTTTTGAAATTGATTTTGAGATTGGGGTTGAACCACAAGGGGGATTCATGTATGATATCTCTGTGCAGAATAATGTCTGTTTTGTGGATGGACTTAACGCTATTGATGAAGTCAAGCCAGAAAGGGTTATAAATGACCTCTGTTGTTCTATCTAATCTGTCAGGACCAAACTCAAAACAGTCATATATATCCCAGTAAGTGGGGTATATGGTCCATTTTGATTGGCTTGTTAGAAGCCTTTTTGCCCAACCTAGTTTAAGTGCCTGGTCAAAATTTTGAAGATTGTGTAATTTCATACCACCGTCCATGATGTCAGATTCCATTATTTCTTTACGAAACTTAGGAGGTTTATTGTTCCAAATGAAATTTTTGAAAATGGCATCTATTTCTTTTAAGAGGAGTTTATTGGGACTGGGTAGGGACAGGAGAATGATTTTTGATAAAAATAGCGATGTTATTACCGTAACTTTGCCATAAGGGCTTAGTTTACGAGCCTGCCATAGTTTTATCAAATTTTTAATATCATTGATTTTTTTTCAATGTTTATGGTGGTAATATCACTCATTTTGTTTACGTTATATTGAACTCCTAATACCGTAAAGGTGTCGGTCCATTCCATTCCGTATTTACCCTCCCAGGGCAAGCTCCTGTCCCTTAAGGCCCCAATTTTGACCGCTTTAGTTTTGTCTACATTAATTCCCAATCCAGAAATTCCCTTGAACCAACTGAGGATACTCATTAATCTCTTAATTGCAAGAAGGGAACCTTCTAGGAATAGCGTCGTATCATCTGCGTATTGAGATACTGCGATCTCAGTGCCATGAATCTCTATTCCCCTGATATCCCCACATTCCCTGATACAGTGCGACAATAACTCCGCACATAAAACAAAGATATACGGGGAGATCGGATCTCCCTGACGACATCCCCTTGAAAGAATAATATTGCTTGAAAAATGGCCATTATTTTCAATTGCTGATGAAGAACCTTCATGTAAAAGTTTTATGAAGGAGATAAATCTATCTCCGTATCCGAACATCTGCATACAGGTGTATATGTAGGACCATTCAATAGTATCAAAAGCCTTTGCGAAATCTAATACTATAATTAGTCCCCTTTTATTTTCCATTTCACAATGGTTAATTGTATCATAAAGAAGTCTGGTATTGTCACCTATGAAACGATTCGCTATGAATCCTGTTTGGTCTGGGCTAATAACTGTTTCCAGTATTGCTTTCAGTCTGTCTGCTAATATTGAGGAGTAGAATTTGTAAGTGCAGTTGAGCATTGTCAGTGGTCTCCAATTTTTCAAAACATTTCGGTCTTTCCCTTGTTTCGGTATGCAAGTGATTGTACCTTTTTTGATAATAGTTGAGAGTGAATTTATTTAATCGCGTCGGTATAAGCTCGAAATATCCAGTTAATCAATTCAGGACAGAACGTTTTAAAGAATTCGTTTGAAAATCCGTCTGGTCCAGGTGCTTTGTTTAATTTAGCTTTTTTTATTGTCTGTTCAAGCTCTTCTATTGTTATGTCTTTGTCAAGAGATTGTTTTTGTTGTTCAGTTATAGTAGGTAAAGTCTTAGTAAGATTGTAATACTTTGAATCAGGTATGTGAATAGTTGGTTTTGAGGCGAACAAGTCAGAGTAAAAGTCTTGCTGCATACCCATAATCTTAGTCATATCAGTGTGAATATGTCCATCTATATCAAGAAGTTCTGGGATGGATTTGTTCAAGTAGTTTTTTTTCTCCAAATTCAAAATAAAACTGGAAGGTTTTTCCCATTGGGAATTTATAGATGCTCTTGAACGGATCATGGCTCCGCATAGTTTGTTTTCTCTCCAAGTCACCAATTGATCTTGTTTACTTTCAAGATATTCCATTAGTGTTTGAAGGGTCTTCATTTGCGTCAATCGATTTTTCAATTTTATCGATATTCTCAATCAGTTTATTCTCATAAGCTCGATTTTCTCTTGCTTTCTTTTTTGAGAATTTTATAGTTTCACCCCTTATTTGGCAGAGTAAGGTGTCTAAGAATAAAGCATCGCTTATGTTTAACTCCAGATCTGTACCCTTGTTCTTTTCAACATATAAGGGATCATAGATTGGAAGGGCATATGTGGCTTTTGCCAAATTGATTTCATTTCTGATTAAGTCCAGGTATTCATTTTGTTCAAGAAGTTTGTTATTGAACTTCCACTGACCCTTTCCTCGAGGTTGTTTGGAGATATTGAGAGTGATTTCAAAAGGAGAATGATCACTTTCATAAGACGATTTTATGTCTGCCTTTGGACATAGTCCCATAATCCCTTGAGATATGAGGCAGTAATCGAGTCTGGACCTTTTAAAAGGTTTCTTAGAGCCCCATGTGAATCTTAAAATAGATGGGTTTTGTTCTCTCCATATATCAATCAAATCCTTAGAAGAGATCATCCTCTTTATAAGAGCATTTAAATTTTTGTGCCTTATGAACTGGTAATTGTATGTGTCAATTACTTCAAGTGGGGTATTCCAGTCGCCCATCCAGATCTGGTTGTCTAATAAAGAGGCATCTAATTTATTGATAACTGATATGAGCCAGTTTGCATCATCGATGTTTGGCCCGTAGACATTGACTAGGGAAAAGCTGCAAAGGTCTGGTAGTTCAATATTAACTAGAAGGAAACGTCCATCTTTGTCAGTTATAATGTCTTTAACTGTATGTTCAAAAGAGTTGTTAATGATTATGCTAACTCCTCTGGCATTTGTAGTAGTCCCTGAGCAGTGAAAGGATACGTTCCATTCTTTTGAGAGTAAGGGGATGTCGTCTGGGGTCCAATGACTTTCTTGGACAAGAATGATATCTAGCTTTTGTTTCTTGAAAGAATCGAAGAAGTCAAATCTCTTCTTTTCCTGTCTAAGACCCCGAACATTTAAAGATTGAATTTTCAATCTATCAGGGAGGATATCCCTCTATCAGGGAAAATAGGGCAGGGTAGAGTGCTGGCACACATCGAACAATTTTCATAATATTGACCAAAAACTCGTATAAGAAAACAAAGATAGAACGAAACTGAGATGGTATGAAAACCATCTGAAACTGCTGTAATGAACTTGAGAAAGAAAATATTAAGAAAGTTCAGCAGATAATGTAAAGAAATGAAATGACGTCGGGATTAACGAGTGGGAATAAGGGTAAGTTTAGAAAAAAAAAAGTGGAGGTGTAGGCCTAAGCCTGAAATGGGTGAATATGGAAGGGGTTGGGAAAGAAAAAAATACTATTTGACCCCCGACTGTGGTGAACATGGTTTAATACAATTATAAACGTTTGTAACGTTATGAGAAACAGTAATACTGCCATAAACAGAAGGTTATAATAAGGAAGAAAAACAATTTGCTTTGGTTAGATTGCTTTGAGAGTATTCTGATGGAATATCAGATGCCAAGGTATAAAAAGCGAATTTGAATAATTTCGGAATTTTAAGCCCAAGGCTAAGTAAAATTGAGCACAGTAATTGTCTAAATGGCAAGAAGTAGAATTTCTTTTTTAAAAGAGTCTAGATTTAGCCAATAAACACATCAAGTTAAGACAAGAGTGCAAAAAAGTTAAAAATTAAGAAGTAAACTCAGTTTGAGTTTTAATCTCTTAGGGAGTAAGCACTGAAAACCCATATGAGAACTAAGGAGCTCTTTTGAGAAAGAGTCGAATTTTGGTGAAGTTTGATTATAAAAGGTATACCACAGAGCATCTGATTTACCTCAGTAAACAAAGTAGTACCAAGAACCCAACACCTATTTCACTGTTGGTGTATAAAATGAGTTTCTGGTTTTTTAACTAATTATGCAGGTTACAGACGAATGCACACACATATTGTTAACACATTTGAAAAGGTCTGTGTTACCAATAATATAAAGCCTTAACAGTAAATATACATGTTTATGTTAAGTGTTTTGGTGTATAACACTTGAGATATACCCTTATTATTGAGTTGTAAGAAAACATAGGTATTAGAACTTTACCAGCAAGTGTACCAATAAGTGAGATACCAAGATTGTGAACAATAAATATGTAATTTAGTGGTGATTTACAAGAAGAACTTCAAGAGATCACAGGGTGGCAACAAATTGAGTGATTGAAAAAGTTATAGAAGATGTCTATGACAAAACAGAATTGTTTCAAATTAATAACTCCTGTGAAAAGGAGATACAGTTAAATTTTTTTTATAGTTTTGAAGCTGCACTCTAGAGCAATAATTATTCTTATATGCTATGTAATGCCCCCTGTGACCTATGTGTTGTGTGATTTACACAACTAAACGATATTAGCAGTAATAGCCCTATAGCTTTTATCCTGTATTATACAAGGATATAGCTACTTATGCAAATGAGGTGCTATATTGTGCTTGTTAATTCAAGGAATTACACTGGGTTTTAAGAAAAACACACCAAAATAAGAACACAGGAACCAGGCAGAATGATTGGCTTGCATGTACCCAAAAAGCATTGTGAAATTGCACAATACATAAATAATTAAGTGGTGATTATAAAGAAAACTAAATATTAACAGTAGTAGCCCTATAGCAATTATCCTGTATTATACAAGGATAAAAATGCTTACACAGTTAAGGAACTAGCTTGTACTGCCAATTAAAAATTTGCAATGAGTTGTATAAGAATTGTGAAAATACAAGTAACAAGCAAAATGTTTATATTACCTTGGGTGTGATCTAATAACACCCACATGCAGTCACAGAAGAGCACCATAGAAAAGGTAAGGAAAAAAAATATATAATAAAAAAATTTTAAGTTTGAAAAGCCCAATTGTTTGAGAATTGGTATCCTGGTAGCCGACTTATAGTTTTAAAAGACTAGAAGAGAAATGAATTTAAGACTGTAGTATAAAAAGAAACCTAGTTACTTATATCATATGTTACCCTCTGTGACCTACATGTAGAGTAATTGACATAAATACACAGTGTTTGTAATATTAACCAATTGCATTTATCCTGTATGATACATGGATAGAAATGCTTACACCCAATGTACTGTTAGGCTTAGTACTTTGTAGAATGATGCAGAAATAATTTGTGCATATGATAAGCACCAATTAGCAATAAACCCATAGTTATTAGGCATTAAACTTATGGATACCTGGAACTTAGCTTGAAGAAGCCTGCTACTCAAAACAAGAATTTTTGTTTTAACAGTAAGGTATGAACTATTTGTCAAAACAGGTGAACCATTAATCTGTATTACATACAGTATTTAGCTTCTGTCTACACTCAAGTGATTAGCAATAAGAGGTATTACTTTTTGGTTTAGTATCGGGCATATTAGGGCTGTGTTAGTTTTGGTTGGGTGTGTATTAGTTGCTTGTTGACTTAGATCCTGTATATCCTGTGAATGTTCATTCTTAATGTCTTAGTGAGAATGGTTCGATCCATCTCCTTGATGTTTGCTATGGCCGATACCACTTCTGCTACTTCGGGTGGAGTGGAGATGTCTGTGAAGTCGAAGGGGTGGTAAGGTGCATTAGATTCTGGTAGCATCCTCTTTGTGTCCACCTTCAAGGCAATTTCCACCAGGTCAGGAGTTGGTTTCAGCATTTTTCTGCCCATGCCCAGGTAACCATTGGGAAATCTCATCAGGAATTCCAGCGCGTCGTTATAGCTTCCCTGGAAATTCAGGTAGTGCACAAAGTGTTTTGGCGGCAGACCTGTAACTAATTCTCCTAGCAGCTCTGAGTGTGCACCCACTGTGTAGACTCTTAGGGGTCTCCTTGCTGTGATGGCTGCCTGCATATAAAGTCTGAATACCCTGACCTGATTTGGCATTGTGGAGGCTCCCAGAGACAAGTCAAGTCCCACCCCTCCCAAAGCAGCAATTTTTGGGGAAACAACCAGTAGTCTTGAGGCTATGGTTAATGAGTCAACCTTGTTGGGATTTGCTGTTGGTCTTGCACCCAGGGAGACCAGAATCCTTGGGTCTTGCATCAGTGTGTGGAACAATTGTGAATTCATGATACCTGGGTCCAGGATGTCTGTGATAGCCAGATTGAAATTTGTCAATCTTCCCGCAATCAGCATTCTTGGATGGTTTTCCAGTAAACCCAGATAGCAAGTTTTGTTGTAGAGTTCGACTATATCTGCTCTTGTATCTATTGCTGCAATGCATGGATTAGGGATGGCAGGTCCAGTGATGGTACCGTTTAGCTCTGCATACCTGATGATGTAGGCTAGGGTTTTCCAATGCAGGATATCTGTCAGTCTCACTGGGTGATTGGGATCTCTTGTTGGGATAGGGTGCAGTCCAGAAAGGTTGTCAATGGTGTTCAGAAACATGAGTTCTCTTGAAGTAAAGGGTGACATATGAATATCACACACACCTTCTGTTTGCACTAGATTGAGCAGCTGTTGATTTGTTGCACAGTTCAAGTCCTCCATAAGAAATTTAAAGAAATCCACCTGTCTCTGGATGAGCAGTTGGCTGTGTTCGTCTGCCTTAAATTCCCCATCACACTTCTCGATGCATTCTTTGGTGTGGTATGTCTCGCATTTCCAGCAGGTTATGTCGGGAAGTACTCCCCACCAGGCTGTACCAAGATGTGATAGCACCAGATGTTTGATAACCTGTTCACATCATTGAGTTTCCTCTAAGCAATACGAAACATTTTTTATTAACTGAAATGTGCATGGTGACAAAATATCTAGGTAGGTCAGGCGAGACTTTGGTGCTAACGGTAGTTTAAGATTTGACCGCATTTTGATGTACACGCCTTAAAGGATTCTGTCTCAGGGTGTCAGCCACTAAGGTAAGGAGCTAACCAAAATTTAATTCATGTACTTATTTATTTTAAGGGGGATTTAAACAATACCTGCTTACAATCCGATCATATAAAAGTTGAAAAGAGAGCACTTATTGCAAGACTACTCATCTGAGGGCCACAGCGAAAATCAAATCTTGTATTTGACTGTGTTATCCTCGTGAAATAAAGATTATTATTATTATTATTATTATTATTATTACTTACATTTGCTATTGCTGCTATTACCACTGACACTGCTACCACTACTACTACTACTACTTTGAATTCGGAATTTCGTTTTTTGACAATTTTTGTCATAGTTCGTGACTAGCCAAGGAGTCCCGGGGAAAAAACACCACCTAACCCAAGTACACACTAAACAAGAAAAACGTGTGAAGCTTTCTGCAGTGTGCTTGCTTTATAAACTTATGTATCTTAATTTTACTCACTTTTGCTATTGCTGCTATAACAACTGATACTGCTAGCACTAGTACTACTTCTAGTACTAATATTGTTGCTACTACTACTACTACTACTACTACTACTACTACTACTACTACTACTACTTGGATTTTCGTTTTCCTGACACTTTTGCATGACTAGCCAAGAGGGGTCCTGGGCAAAAACAACATTTACATGTTGGAACTGTTGAGAATTGTTGACTTATTGTTATTTTCAGTTCAAAGTCAGTGCAATTTCAGCATCTGTCCTGATTGAAGATTTTGAGAAAAGGAAGAAAAGATCAATGTAACAACAGCATCCCCTCGTTACAGTGTTAGAATGTTTGTGGCATACAGTGTCATCACCTTCATAACCTGTCTGGTCATCTTTCGCCTCATAGCACCAAGACTCTCTTCTTACTTCATACCAGCATACCGCCAACTCTCCAATGATGACAAGCTGAGATGGAATCCTATTGTTATTGCGCAGTGCTTTGCCATGTCAATTAGCTGTGTTGCAGTATACGGATTTGTTTCAAATGATGGACTCTACCTGGATCCACTATGGGGAAATTCGAGTGCAGCTTCTCTGGCGTTTGGTCTGGCAGTGGGGTATATGATAGAAGATATTGTTATCCAGTTACTAGAACCATCAGCTCTTTATAAATTGCAACACATGTGCCATCACGTAGCAGTATTATTGGGAGTTATATCTGCTGGAGTGACTGGATCATGCACCTTTTTTGTGTTCCTCCGTTTCCACCACGTGCTTTCCGATATATTTCGAAACTTTCTCTTGTTTTTCAATCTTATTCGAGTTGAGAAGAAGTCTCCTATATATCTTGCTAACGGAATAGTCTTCACTGTAATGTTCTTCTTCTCCCGGATTGCCATCATGCCATGGTTCTGGAACCAATTCTACTATGGTTTCTGGAGTGACATTGTTCAGCCCCCTTTATTCATGTTCTATACAATAGGTGGGGCTCTTTTTCTTGATGTCATGAATTTGTCTTGGTTCTATCGTACTGTTAAAGGGTTGCTAAAGGTACTAAGGGGAGAAAAGGATAGTTCCAAGGACACATCCAAAACTACTAAAAGAATGAACTAGAATGTTTTTACATCCCTTGGGGTATTTTGAATTAAGGAATCTAGGGTGTCCATGTAAACTCAATAATTATGTCATATAATCTCTGTCAAGTTCCTACTACTAGAAGAAACAGGATGATGCCAAGCTTTTGCAACTAATGTGTGATCATACGCTCATTCTGATTTTCGTGAAGTATGGGTATTTTCCAGCCATTTTACATGTCCGCGCAAAAATGAACGAGGGTTTGCTTTAAAAGCCCTATGTGAAAGATGGGATCTTTTTTTACGTCGTCAGCAGGATGTGTAATTGTTTTTTATATATATATTCCTTGTCCCAATTACCATTACGTTTACATCAAGGTTGTCTTTTCTGTAATATCTTCCTTCATTTCCTAATATACTAGTAATGCAAGATTTGTGTTCAACTGTGTAGAATTTATGTAGAAATATGATGTATCTCGCTGAAACCACCCAGTCAGAAGGAAAGTCTACAGCTATTCGTGACAGTTCTCAGTCTCCAAAAGCTTCAGTGTTGAAAGTAATCATAACATAGCAGCACAGGGATTGATAAGCAAATAAAACATGGTGCAATGTGGACACGTTGCTCTCATAGCAGGGAGTAATAAGTTTAAAGTTTTACGATTGCAACGTGCATACTAGGTTATTTCTCTTCCATTGTAGGGCAATGTTCTTCATTTCAAAACGTATCTACCTTGAGGGCTATCTCATAGTGTAGGTTTATTATGGAATAATATATGGAGAAAAAAATAAATAAACCTTGTTATCTCTCATCTGCCCATGACATGTATACTTGTCCAGGAAACTTGCACAAGCAAGGAAAATAGCAAATTTATTTATGAACAGAATCAGTAATTCATTTTTTTTCAGCTTAAGTGTGCAAGCAGTTGAATATATGTATGAGTACTCAAGAAGGACATCCCCTCATTCATACAATTGACAGGGGATTCTTACTTGCTGGCGTGTACCCCAGCCATTAAATCTGAACAATCAGTTATATGGGTGATTTCTGGGAAAAGGTCAGTGTTTTGGAGGTCTTTTAGAACATGGATCACATGCTTATAAAGTATCTGAATGCCCCATCCTCGGGCGTTTTCAAAGTCACTCTAGACTAATCCCAAACATTTATGGACTCAATATGATATATACATATGGTGATGTATTTTTTGATGAAAAAACAAAAATCCGTTTGCAACTCATTTTTGAGAGAGGTTTAACAACCTATTCATTTTATACATAGAAATTCAACCATTAAAAGTTTAGAACATTTATTGGCTATGCCAATATGGTACAGTATACAAATTATTGAAGGTAAAATTCAAAGTTGGGTAGACAAAGGTCTACGATCAATAGGTGACCTATTAGACACAGAGGGTCAGATGTATTCAATATAGTACATACAAAATGTTCTGGAATTGAAATTGATGCTCGGCTGAGAGTTGCCTTGGCTTTATTTGCTTAGCTTGTATAAACTTTTCTCAACACTTTATAGTTACGGCTAGGCTTCCTTAAATTAACTTGTTTGCCGGTAGGACTTAAATGAATTAGTAACAACTAAATCAGTAAGAGGGAGTATCAACTGGTATCATACGCATATTAAAGGCATGTATCTCTATTTATGAGGTTTATTTTATCAATAAGTGTATCAGCGTATTTTGGCAGAAGCATCTTTTGAATGCTTCTTATTCCGATATGTGACCCTCAAGTGCTTTAATGTTTTGCGTATGGGAGACATGCCGAAATGCATGCACGTTAAAGCGTTGTTCATTTGTACATAAGTTTGTTTCATCAGCATCCTTAGATAAGGCTATTGAATAAAGTTGTTGTCTGCAAATATACCTGGCCTAGTTTGTTGTTTGTACTAATGTCTTGGGAATGCCTAGCATTTCGTGGCATTGGTATAGGTTTTCTGCTCTGCTGAAATTGAAATGTGACTTTTTATTGTACAACAAATTGAAAAAAAGGTAATAACTGTATTTCGGTATATGACAATATACGCCCACAATTACCCTTAGTACTATACATTATTGAAACTGGTACTAAAGGTAACAAGAATGCATCCTATAAATTCAATTAATACAAGTAACAACACCTTAATAAATCTCCAAGATAAATGGTCTAAAGGTTTAAACGATGAAATAAGAATAAACTCTAGTTCCTTCAAAAATGCAAACAAATACTCTCCTGTGTATCAACACTTTTTTCATTTCAAACTACTACATAGGGGAGTAGTTCACAATAGATTACACGAAATTCGAGCTCCCAAACACCAAATCGCCTATATTTTAGTACCACAGAAGCTATTGAACACGTTTATATTGATTGTTGTAAAGTTAGACTGCTATGGCAGGATACTGAAAACTGGGTTAGACTGTCACATAATCCTCAGTTCAAAGTTGCAGATACTAAAAAGATCTTTGGTGAAAAACAAAACGATTACATTAAACACATTATTATCATCAGTACCAAAGATGTTATACATCAAAAAAGAAAAACAAGTGAACGAATGCCTCTATCAGATGTAAAAGGATCACTTTTAAAAATCTACACATAATCAGATCTCAGGAAATAATGCAAAACAATAAGAGATCAATTGATGAAAAGTGGAATCTTTTAATTGATTGCATGCATGTATGTATGTATGTATGTATGTATGTATGTATGTATGTATGTATCATGTGTATGTGTGAGTGTGATGCAGAACAGTGGAAATCCTTATGCATTGACATTGAAAAATCGGCTCATCCCCGCAGCCAGCGCAAACTTTCTAGGGGTAAGAGCAGTAGAAAATTGAAACAGACGGCGATAAAAAATGGGTCTTTTACACGAGTTACTGTTATTTATACGGTTCATTTTGTTCATGATAAGGCATATGAATAAATACCTCCTTTAAACATTTTGAAAAATTTAGGACATGTCGGCCAGAAAAAGTATTGTGCTCTAGAATTTCAATACTTGGACACTAGTATTACTAGAGTATGACAAGTGGTCAAGGGCCTTAATCCATTATTATCCGGGGCACACACATGATCAGAAAATGTTGGACAAAACACATCAAACTGGAAAATATTTGAAAATATATCTAAGAAGGGATTGATGATCATAAAAAGAAAGGCGCTACAAGTTTACGTCAAAAATATTGTTTTGTCATTTATTCATTTTTATTTGTACCAGATTATGTGCAAACCCCAGGTGTAGAAGGGTTGAACATGACAGAAACCACGTCGTCCATGCAGCCCTTGTATCCTCCCCTGTTTATCATCCTAATTCAGGCGAAAACTATTTCAAACCAGCTGACCCGTGAGGCCCCCCTTCACCATGAACCAATCAGTATCAGCAGCAAAAAAACTGGTTCACATAATTGAGTTTCCTCTAAGCATTACGAAACAGTTTTTAGGTCAGGCGAGACTTTTACTGAGGGGTTAAACTAGTTGAAGCTTTGACTGCATTTTGCTGTACACCTTAAAGGATTCTGTCTCAGGGTGTCAGTCAATAAGGTAAGGAGCTAACCAAAATTTAATTCATACACTCTATTTATTTTAAGGGGTGTTTAAAGAATACCTGCATACAATCCCATCATATATAAGTTGAAAAGAGGGCACTTATTGTAAGAGTACTTACTTTTGCTATACCTGCTATTACCACTGACACTGCCACCACTGGTACTACTTGTACTGGTAATACTCTTTATACTACTACTACTACTACTACTACTACTACTACTACTACTACTACTACTACTACTACTACTTGGAAATTGAAATTCCATTTTTCTGACACTTTTTACCACCTAACCACGAGTCACTGGAAACTCTCTTGAATGCCCCGCGTGGGATTGAAACCCGGACTGCCATTTTTATTACTTTTATAAAAGTATTATTACTGGTATTAAAATACAGGCAGTAGCGAGAGGCAGCTAGCAGTCAGTAGAAATGCCTTAGGTCACACAGCCACCAGTGGAGGGCCATTACTACTACTACTATTATTATTATCATCATAATTGTTATTATTATTATTGTTATTATAATTATTATTATATTTATTATTACCATTATTATAATTATTACTACAGTATTATTATTATTATTATTATTATTATTATTATTATTTTTATTATTATTATTATTAGTGTGTTGTGACAGTTTTACAACTCACAAAAGTGCTACAAATCAATGAAGAGATGTTATTGGACTTTCTATGTTTATATTGAATATATTATCATATCAATTAAGTTAAATTTATCTTGAAAACAAATTTTGTGGACAAGTGCTGTGTTTGTTATACAAATTTTAAAAAAATGTACCTAAAACCATTTACATGTTTGAATTGTTGAAAGTGTTGCCTTATTGTTATTTTCAGTTCAAAGTCAGTGCAAATTCAGCATCTGTCCTGATTGAAGATTTTGAGAAAAGGAACAAAAGATGAATGTAACAACAGCATCCCCTCCTTACAGTGTTAGAATGTTTTTGGCGTACACTGGCATCACCTTCATAGCCAGTCTGGTCATCTTCCGAATCCTGGCTCCAAGGCTGTCTGCTTACTTCATACCAGGATACCGTCATTTCTCCCAAGAAGACAAGATAAGATGGAACTGTGCTGTTGTTTCCCAGTGCTTTGCCATGTCAATCAGTTGTGTTGCAGTGTATGGATTCCTTTTACGCGATGAGATGCACCTGGATCCAATATGGGGAACTTCGAGCGCAGTCCCGATGGCATTTGGTCTAGCAGTGGGGTACTTGATAGAAGATACTATTATCATGTTATTAGAGCCATCAGCTCATTATGAACTGCAATACATGTGCCATCACATAGTAGCATTAGTCGGAGTCATATCTGTTGCTGTCACTGGATCATGCGCCTTTTTTGCATTTTACCGTTTCCTACACGAGCTTTCCAATATATTTCACAACTTCATGAGGTTTTTCAATAATCTTCGAGTTGAGAATAAGTCTCCTCTATATCTTGCTAACGGACTGCTGTTCACAGTAATGTTCTTCTTCTGCCGGATTGCCATCATGCCATGGTTCTGGAAACAATTCTTCTACTGTTTCTGGAGTGACATTGTTAAGCCGCCTCTATTTGTGTTCTATGCAGTGGGTGGGGTTGGTCTTGCACTTGATATTATGAATTTCTATTGGTTTCATCTTATTGTTAAAGGGTTGCTAAAAGTCCTTAGGGGAGAAGGTAGTTCCAAGGACAAATCCAAAACTACTTAACCCATTCACACTCAGAGATCCCCTAGAAAGTACCGTCTGCTACTTTCATACTTTTCAAAATAACTTGGGCATAAAGCAAAAGTTCACAAAAAAATTGAAGGAAAGTTGTTGTTTGACTTCTCCTTAACATTTCTACTTCAACTATTTTCCAAAAAATGCTTTTGTTAGAGAAATATTTCCAAAATTGTCAGGCCTGTTTTGGTCACTCTGAGTGTTAATGGGTTAAAGAATGAACGAGAATGTTTTAGCATCCCAGAGGCCATTTGGATTCCATTTAAGCTCATACGCTTGTCTTGATTTCAATGAAGTACTGTATAACTAGTTAATTTGGCGTGGTTTTGAATTTGGCGTTTTTTGGCAATGCCCATCAACGCCAAATTATAGATCGCATAAAAATATGTCTACATAAAGATGGCGTTGCTCTGACTGCTCCAGACGCCAAAATAAATACAGGGAAAATTCTTTTTTGAAAAAAACGCCAACTTAAGTACACGCCAAATTAACCAGTTATACAGTATTGGGTATTTTCAGCAATTTTACATGTCTGCGAAAACAAGAATGATGGTTTGTTCTTAAAGACGTATGCAAAAGATAAGATTTTTTATCAACATTTTCAGCAGGATGTGTCATTTTTATAGAGGCTCATGGTCTCATGTCCAATTGTGCTTATATCAAGGCTTTTTTGTGGTATCTTCCTTAATTTTTGTATATATAGCAAATTTTGTGTTCTACTGTGTAGCATTGTTGTACAAAGCTATTCTCGACAGTTCTCTGTTTCTAAATATTTCCATGTTGAAAACAATCATAACATAGCAGCATGGGCATTGATAAGGAAAGAAAAACAGTGTGTAATATGTAGAAGTTGCTCCCATTGCAGGTAGTATAATTGGGGGAAAGTGTGCGCATTGCAAAGTGTGCACTACATAGGTGGATCCAAAGGGGGGCGGGGGGGTTCTATCAAGTGAATTGATAAGACGGTTCACCTCTGAGGCCAACGTAACAGAAAACTACCCACAGGACAGAGTACAGCCAAGCCCCCTTCCCCCCCCCCCCCCCCCCCCCCCCCCCCCAACCAGAAATCCTGGATCTGGCTTTGTGCTAGGTAATTTCTCTTCCATTGTTCCTATGACTATGCTAAACTAGAAACCAAGTAATTGACATGGGACAAAAGTTATATAAAAACGTGTCAAAGTGTATGCTTTACTAACATGCTTATGGAGCAATAAAAATGATAAGAAACTGACATAGGACAATGTTCCTCTTTTCAACAAATATCTGCCTTGAGGACCATCTCACAGTGTATGTTTATTGTGGAATAGAATAGGTGGAAACATATACTTTGTTATCTCTTATCTGCCCATGATATGAAAACTTGTCCAGCACTGAACATACTTATAAATGCTCGCAAAAGTAAACGACTTGCAAAGATGAAAGTGGTGTATCAGACTAAACCAATAATGACGCTATGTCTCAGTGTATTCCTATAAACGGCAAGTTATACTTTCTGAAGGTATACCAGGTGTACCATGTGTGGCAAAAGCAATAAGGGACAGACTGTGGAAAAGGGTCTTTGGATAAGCTTAATAGAGCTCAAGAAATTCCAGTGGATGTTATTTATTTAAGCAAAGGCGACCGTGGACACAGATTCTATCTGTGAAACATATTTTATTTGATTGTGTTGATTGTATTGATATCAGAAATATACATTTTAATATAAATAGTTTTAAGGAACTCTCCGAGAAAGTTCCTTCGGAGAGCATTTCATCTTATTTATATGAGATTGATCTGTTTTACCATTTGTAAAACATTTTTTTCATCTAATTTCTTTTAAAACAACCATGTATGGGCAACTTATACTGCAAAACTGTTCATTCCTTTGTGGGCATTTTTATCTATTTATAGCTTTGTTGTTGTTTTCTTACAATAACAAAGGACCATTAGTTTACACATTTTATGGCATCATATGGCCTTTGTGTGCGGATGTGCTTTTAAGCGTCCATTCATTCAGTCTGTCTCCTTCTTAGTGGATGTATAGGTAGTTGTGGAAAACCTCCTTGCCATTCAACCATATGCATTCTGAAAATGAACCTATGTCAGATTCTGAGGGCAGTGACAGGGAGGAAAATTATGATTCAGAACGAGTAGGAAACATAGACTGGTGTGGATATGAAGTCTGTGTGCCTCTATCTGAGAGAAAATGTATCTTGTGTCATGAATGGGATATTCTGATGTTGAAGATGTTGACTGTGTAATTCAACACATGGACTGGCCACCTTCTATGCTGCATTCATGCGAGTCAAAAGTATTAACAACAAGTCAAGTAATCAATAAAACTCTACAAGTTTCTAATGTAGTACCCATTTTGTAAAACGTTTTCTGTCTGTTGCAAACGGAGTACATGTAAGGGCTGTCCCATTGGGAAAAAATAAAGAGGGGAAGTACCATACACTATTGAAAAATTGACACCACCCGAGTGTTAAGCCTTCCACTAGAGCTGTCCACTAAGCCCCATCACTAGCTGTTATGTGGCCTTGGAGTCAGGTGTCACTTGCATAATTTGCATCTAATTAACATTACTAATTAGGCTCTCAATGGACACACATGGCCTCAGCTCTTAAACGGTATCATCTCAGTCAATTTGTGGGGTACAATTGTAATCAATGTGTCCTGG
>OZ012701.1:1330211-1336072 GCA_963942565.1 Maea johnstoni
AACTGTATAGACTCGACGGCAGGGCAGCATATGCAAGGCGGAAAAGGTAAGTTAACTCACTCTAAAAATCGTCTGGATCTATGACACTTTTTGCAATAATTTGAGAATTAGTTATGCTTTTACAAATTATTCGAAGGAGAATTGTTGGTAGTATTCTGATCAATATTTCCTCGTCAAGTATTTTCCAATTATGCGTTTGCCTTCATCACATTTCACTACAATTATCATTCAGCTTCTGGCCACTGAGAGCAGTAATGGGTTAACCATTTTTGTCTGTAATGTGTCTGTATTTTGGCAAGAATTTTGCGACCAGGACGTTTTTCCCGAAATATTTGAGGGAGAAATGTTGAGCATGCAGCTTGTCTGAAAGAATTCACAAATTTATGCATAATTTCTGTTATTTCCAAAAGTATCATACATGCACATATGCAGACGACAATTGTTAAGGAGAATACTTAGCACAAATGGGCTAAATTAACTTTTAGCGCTAGCATACAAGAATACTACCAACATATTGGCATAGCATCAGCCATTTTATTCAAGCAACTTAACATATATTTCAATTACACACAGCTCAAAAGAGGAATTGTTTTCATGAACATTTTAAACAAAGCATTTTGAAAAAGCGCTCCCCAATACGCTATATTAAAATTGTAATTGCGGCTACAATGAAATTGTGATTAAAAAGCGTCAGATCTGTTACATTTTAATAATGTCTGCGATATTTTCAAATATCAGTTGTTTAATTGTTTAGATATTGACCGATGATGATATGTGCATTCGTATCCTATTTCAACTTGCATACATGCGCTTGTTGGTCCAGCTTTACCGCCCACTGGTTAGAATTTGGCTGCATCTTTTTAAATATCATATGATGGTTATGTACGAATACCTGTTGATGGTTACGTTCTTTTCTAGTATCAACTACTGATTGAGTTTTGTCCTGTATATTAGTTGGTAGTTGCAATTTTGTTCCCAGATATGTAACAGATGGTAGATGGATGTTTGCCCGGTATCAACTAGTGGCTGCGTTTTGCCCTATATTGTTATTAAGATTACGTTTCTTTTGCTAACAACCAATTGGTGGTTGCGTTTTTGTTGACAATTAATTTGTGGTTGCGTTTTTGTTGACAACAGATTTGTGGTTGCGTTTTCTGCAGGTTTAATGGGTGGCTGGTATGATGCCTGTACCGGATGGGCCGCATCCGTAGGCCGGATACAAATCTTTGATTTCTCCCTTCCATTTCTACAAAACTTCGACTCCTACTTCTTCAAAAAGAAAGGAGGTGCCTTCGACCCAACGGATATCCGAGGAAAGTCCATAGGTAACCAACTTTGATATCATATATCATATATATTTGCTATTATTATTGATATTGATATTATTGATATTTATGAGTATACTGAAACAAGTTTGAGTACGATGAGGTTAAAATTGGGCTATCAAACTTAAATAGCGGAAAGGCACCAGGACACGATGGAAGAACAAAAGAGCACCTAGTAAAAGCAGGTCATAGTATCATCGAAGCCCTAACTCTCCTGTTTAATGTTATCGTAGAAAATGAATACATCCCTTTAAATTTTTGAGGCATCCAAATACCCCTGTATAAAGGCAAAAACTCATCAAATACAGATGTCAATAATTACAGGGGCATCACCCTGCTTAGTATCTTCAACAAACTGTTCGAAATCCTTATTTGGAAACGCCTGTCACCATGGTGGAACGAATCGGCAGTCCTATCGCATTTGCAGGGAGCCTGTAAGAAGGGCATATCTTGCGTACATACTTCTATGATTCTCCAGGAAACGATATCCACACTCCTCGAAAGCCAGAAGAAGGTATTTGTGACGTATCGATGGAGTGTGGATTGAGGGCCTTTTTTATAGGCTCAGAGAGTTAGGCATACGCGGTAGGACATGGCGACTTCTTTTCAAAACATATTTAGATTTCAAATGCCGGGTTAGAGTGCAGAACAAGTTTTCTGAATGGTAACCGCTCGAATGTGGGATCCATTAGGGAGGGTACCTTTCGCTGTTTAAATATCTGATCTTTATTAATTCCCTGATAGTGGATCTCGAGCAGAGTGGGTTATGTTGCGCTATATACGGTATACCTGTGTCCCCATTGGGATATGCCGATGATATAGCCACTGCAACCACCAGCAAAACAAAGACTGATAGAGTCCTTGATACAGTTTATCAGCATAGCTGCACTTGGCGATATAGGTTTAATCCGAAAAAGAGTGCCATATTAGTCTATGGTGAGAGTGACGCCGAAAATAGAAATAACTCACAGTATAGAATCTTTAGGCTCGGAAATGAACAAATTAAAGAAAGAAATTAGTATGATCACCTAGGTCTAAAGAATAGCAGAAATGGGGACAATAGAGAGAGGCTTAATGAAAAAGCGAGTAAAGGGAGGAAAGCTTTAAATGCTGCATCTGGATCAGGTTTAAGACCAGGTGGGTTAACTTTAAAATGATGTGGTATTCTTTTTGGTCAATGACAGTACCGATATTATCCTTTTCGAGGGAATTGTGGATTTTGAAAGATGATGATATCGATGTTATCGAACGGTTCCAACATTATTCCGGATGCAGGGTCCAACGGTTCTACTCCAGGTCACCAAATGAAACTAGTTACGCTGGCCTCGGGTGGATCCGGCTTGAATACTACATCTATATTAAGAAATTGCTCTTTATTAGAAGTATCGCGATCCTCAATGACAATTCAATATACAGAACCATTTTTAGGTTAAGATTGGCAAAGTATGAGGAGGATCTTGTTTTAAGCAGACAGAACAACCATGACAGTCCGATTTTTGACTTGATAAAGGTAGCAGAGCATTTTGGCCTTTTAAATGATATAAGAGGCATGATACATGGTACCAGGCTTTTCAGTAAATCGCAATGGAAACGAATAATCTGGCAGTGTGCCTGGAACCTAGAGGACCAGGACTGGGGGTACAGGACTAGACTATTTAGATCAACTGCTAATCTCAGAAAGGTAATGGGTAACGTGAGTCTTTTGGTTTGGTGGCAATAAGGGGACCATCACCCTGAACTAATGTACCAGTGTGAAGTGATGGCGAAAATTGTATGTGGCGCCAGTAGTCTCAAGAGTGATAATTATTTGTACAAAGGAGATGTGGCGCTTAAGTATTGTGAGCTGTGCAACGTTATGTCAATTGAAAATGCGGAACACGTCATCATGCACTGTCCCTATCTCCACGACATAAGGACATATATGCTTGATGAAATATCTGCTTTAGAGACAGCTCATGGTACCCAGGTGCTCACAAATGATGTAGACATGTTTGCAACCCTACTAGGCAATATACCAGTTGACGTAGATCCAGAGTTGGGCTTGCAATTTTTTAAAATTTTAGCCATAGGTGTATATAGAATGTACCGTACTGTTATGATGAATAGAGCAGGAATTGGCTAGTTTATAGTGCCTTATCCACAAAATAGATAGTATTAAGTTTAAACTGTTCTCACCTAACAGAATGGTAGTGTTCTGTATATTATATTGCCTTATCCACAAAATAGAATGTAATAAGTTTAAACTGTTCTCACCTACCAGAATGGTAGTGTTCTGTATATTATATTGCCTTATCCACAAAATAGAATGTAATAAGTTTAAACTGTTCTCTCCTAACAGAAGGGTAGTGCACTGTATATTATGTTTAAATGACCTCCACAAGGTTTAAGCAATATACCCTTTCGACGCTAGAGGGCAGCATCATCTCTTTTTTCAATGGTCCTATTTTTTGTATAGTTTACCTATAAATGTATTCCAAAGGTATTTAATAGAAAGACCTTCCCACACAATCCCCATTTTTTTTGTTCTCTCACTCATAAATCTTAAAGTTTTTTTTCTCCTGTGAAGCCGTATGTTTTTTCTCCCTATCCCACTGCTCCTGTGGTGGCAGTGTATATATGGGGTATAATTGGGTATTAATAACACGTGCACAACAAATCTCCACTCCATCTTATGTCTACACCTTGTTAATAAGGTTCTATTTATATTTCTTATTTTTACTACGCGCATATGTGCGCTGCGCAATCTAGTATGTATTAGAGTTTTTATATACCATTTCTTCCTTCATCTCTAGTAACCTACTAAGCGGTACTATGAGAAATGTATGATTTTTTGTAATTGTGAAATTTCAGTTAATAAATATACATGCATAGAAATTGTATGAACATTTTGATTTTAAAATTAGATCGCTGATCAAATCTTAATGGGAACCAAACCCACCAACCCTGTTTCAATAAAGTTTTTAATTTGTACCTATTCCGAGGTAATTTTCAATATATTATCTAGTATCATACGATTGGGCTCGCGAACTAGATACAGTAAAGATATTTGAATCCTGCATCAGTCGACCGGTCGTCTTTTACCGACTGGTACAGCAGTATCCCAAGACTAGCTGGTTGAGTAGTAGAGATAACTAGGCGCGCATATTCAGGACCAACTTAGTAGTAGTAGTAGTAGTAGTAGTAGTAGTAGTAGTAGTAGTAGTAGTAGTAGTAGTAGTAGAAGTTGTAGTAGACTATAAGAATATAAACGGAATACCTTTAGTAGTAGTAGTAGTAGTAGTAGTAGTAGTAGTAGTAGTAGTAGTAGTAGTAGTAGTAGTAGTAGAAGTTGTAGTAGACTATAAGAATATAAACGGAATACCTTTAGTAGTAGTAGTAGTAGTAGTAGTAGTAGTAGTAGTAGTAGTAGTAGTAGTAGTAGTAGTAGTAGTAGTAGTAGTAGTAGTAGAAGTAGCAGCAGCAGCAGCAGCAATAGCAGTATTAGTAGGAGTATCAGTGGTGCTGCCATTTACAGTACCCGGTCTGACCGCACATTTATTGCAGGAATTAAATATCTTTACTGTATATCTTTGGCGGGGCCATCAAGAAAGTCGTGAAAAGCCTATGAAATTGTGCTGTGCTTGCAGACATATTGTGAATACATCAGCCGGACTGGATGAAAACTTACTGTGGTTTCTACTATGGAATAGCGCTGTGGGGCAACTATTTTGAGAATACATCAGCCGGACTGAATGAAAACCTACTCTCGTTTCTACTAGGTTTCATGGATGGTTGGGTGACGGATGAAAAGTGTATGGCTCGTCAGAATAACATACAGGGCAGCGTGCTTCCTGCGAGCGCAATCAAACATTATGCACAGGTACCCGACATGGTGAGAGACATTGTCGCAGATAAGGTGGGTCAGTTATAAATATATATATATATATATATATATATATATATATATATATATATATATATATATATATATATATATATATATATATATATATATATAAATATATATATATATATATATATATATATATATATATATATATATATATATATATATATATATATATATATATATATACATATATATATATATA
Organism: Maea johnstoni; assembly: GCA_963942565.1. Classification (NCBI taxonomy): domain Eukaryota; kingdom Metazoa; phylum Annelida; class Polychaeta; order Spionida; family Magelonidae; genus Maea; species Maea johnstoni. The sequence continues at coordinate 1,335,628 of OZ012701.1, forward strand.
TATAATATATATATATATATATATATATATATATATATATATATATATATATATATATATATATATATATATTGGCATAGTTTTTCAAACACTTCCACCGACTTGGAAGTAAATATATATATATATATATATGTATATATATATATATAAATATATATATATATATATATATATATATATATATATATATATATATATATGTATATATATATATATATATATATATATATATATATATATATGTATTTATATATATATATATATATATTTTTATATATATATATATATATATATATATATATATATATATATATATATATATATATATATATATATATATATATATATATATATATATATATATTAGTAAATCTGCTACTGGCGTACAAATGTTTAGCATATATATATATATATATATATATATATATATATATAATATATATAT
>OZ012701.1:1336272-1370425 GCA_963942565.1 Maea johnstoni
ATGTCGAGGTATTAGCCAGGATCTAGAAACTGCAGGGTGTCCAAAATCATATTGTAAAATTGTTGGGCGTCCTATTTTTCAAGGGAGACTACAACAGATTAAAACCATAAATATATATCTACTTATTGAAATAAGGCATAACGTCAAATTCAATGGGAATTAACATGAGGTGAAAAAAGTATAGAATCAAGTATATGCTTTAAATGACTTTTTAAGAAATTCCTCACAAAAAAGAGGATTTTTGAGGGTTTGGGTGTCCAAATGACGCCCTGCTGGCTAAGACTATGTGATGGTATGAGGTTCCAGGATTTAAGGTAAGGGTAAAGAGGAAGATCTTCTACTATGGATAGGTCTAGACTTGCCACAGCTGATGTTATCTTCATTCATTCATTCCCCCTTCTATACCGCTTGCACCTTTCATAAATCCCGATGTTAAAGATATGACCAATCATATCAAAGGTGCCCGTCTCCACCCCTTCCTCCCTTGTATACCCCTTACATACTTATATCCCTGAAGCTTTCTCTGTTATTAATGATCAGTTTAATCATCTTTGAGGTACTGATATCTCAGATATCGAATATCTGAGCAATCATCTTAAAGGTGACAACCCCCGTCCCCCCTTTAAACCTATACCTCTAGCTCATTTTACCCTCGCATCTCTGAGTTTTTCTCTAATAATGATCTGGTTATAATCACCTTATCTTTGAGGTATTGAAGTCTCAATCCCGTTATCAAAGATCTGACCATGCAATCACCTTAAACATGCCAGTCGCCATCCCTACCCTAACCCTTTTACACCCGGCCCTTTCCCTTTTCTTACTTGAGTCTTTCTCTGTTATCTCTGATCTGGTTAATCACCTTATCCTTGTGGTATTGAAGTCTCAATCCTGTTATCAAAGATCTGACCAATCACCTTAACCCTTATGCTGCTGGTGGCTAATTTTGCCGATACAAAATGATGTAGAAAACCTGAAAAATGACTGAAACCCTGCCATATGGGTACTCATCTGAAAGTTCTCAATGAGAGCTTCCCAATGAATACCAACATGGCAGGGTTGAGATGATTTTCAAAAATCTTTGCGTCATTGTGTTTTGGACAAAAGTAGCCTTAGCATTGGAAGGGTTAAACAATGCCAGTCCCGAACCATACCCTACCCCCTATTTATACCCCTCCCTAGTGATGTCATTGATATGAAATTTTATCGATTCGATTAATTGATATATTTTTCGATTCGATTCGATTCGATTCGATACGCCGTAACGTGCTCGTAGGGCACAATTATTATAGGGATGTCATTGATATTCCTTTATTTTGGTTGGATACCCTGTGTCTTGGCCATATGCCTGAGTAAAGCATACCATTCCTTCCAATTTCTCTTCCAAAAGCCATAGAAAACACTTCAATATTTAGTCAGAGTTTCACTTTGCATTAGTTTAACAGGAAAATGTCATTGAAAAGTGTATTTTTTTTATTAATAATTATACGCCATTATTGGGGTACAGAATATCGATTATTTCGATTCGATACCCAACCATTCGATTCGATTTAATTGACAAAGTGAAAATGTTGATTTATCGACTATCGATGACATTCCTACCCCTCCCCCTTTCATACTTACATCCCTGAGTCTCTCTCTGTTATCTCTGATCTGGTCAATCATCTTATCCTCAGGGTTGGGAGGGTTCTTCAATAGGCTCACTGCGAGGTTAACCGGCACAACTAGCGTGGTACGTCCAGATGTCGACGATAGTAAATTCTGAATCTCACTGTTTCGACTGACATAACTGGTGAAATCACTGCAATAAATAAGAAAACATGAAATAAATATGTTGACTTCACTCGTCAAAAGCCGAGATGCAAACTTGTACCAACCCAACTCTTCCACCATTTCAGTATCGATTTCAATCCACCCTTCCGAGCCCGTTATATCGCTTAATTATCGCAGATGTAAAGAGTCAATGTGAGAACAGCAAACTGCTGTTTTAAATTTACCAATCACATGTGATAGCAATCAGTAAATCAAGATACGGCAAATTCTGAAATGGGCTAGATCGCCAAATTTCGGACAAGGAAAATAACCTGATCTAAAGTAATTTGATCAAATGCAATAAGTTGCAGAGAACCTATGCTTACAAAACATACAGAAACTATAAAAACAGTATTTCTGATCAGGGACTTAGCCAGGATTTAGAAACTGGGTACCCAAAATTGACAATTGTAAAACTTTTGGGCATCTATTTTTTCAAGGTAGCAGGCTACACCACAATAGATTCATATAGTAATAACAACAATAATAATAATAATAATAATAATAATAATAATGATAATAATAATAATAATCATCTTTATTTAAAGAGGGTAACTCAGTCCAATGGTAAGGATCTTCCGGAGGCCCTCTGTGACTATCAATATTCAAATTCAAATATCTATCATATATTTACTTCAGAATGAAATTAAGCATAATGTCCATATGCAATGCGGCTGCCAGAATTATATTGAGGTGTAAAATTCAATAACATGCTTGAAAGCGACATTTTAAGAAATTCCTCACAGAGATTTCTGGTTGTCCTGAAGGGTGCTCTTTGAGGGTTTGGGTGCCCAAATGACACCCAGACATGGTCTTAGTTACCAGGGCGTCTGGGTGTCTTTTTGGATACCCAAACCCCTCAGGACACCGAATTTTTTTTGTGAGGAATATCTTAAAATGTTAATCTCAAGCATATAGATTATTTTACTCCTCTAAATTTTATTCCCATGACATTGTTTTAGGATATAATGCCTTATTTGAAAAATTTTCACATATTTATTTCACAATTGCCAATTTTAGCCCCCCAGTTTCTAAATCCTGGCTGAGGCCTAAAAAAAGAAATTGTTTGTTTCCTGTAACGGTCAGAATAAGATAGGGTAGGTAGGTCGGTAAAATTTATTTTTTTGCATTATCAAAAATGTGTGTTTTATGCATGTTTTACGTTGATTGGGAGTTGGGAGGGCGGAAAAAACTTTAGGGTAGGGTTTTTTTTGAATAAAAATTTGTTAGGGTAGGGATACAGGAAACAAACAACTTTTTTTAGGCCTGAGACCCTGCACCCAGAAGCCCGACTGACAGCTAAGACTAATATGTTTCCGATATCGGTACTGAGAGAGGAAGAATCTGATTGGTATAATTTATTTAATTTTTTTTTGGAAGCCTAAAAAAAGGAAACAGGCCTTTTTGTTTATTTTCCTGCTCGCCGAGCACCACGGCTATGCTAATACATATAGTATTGACATATATTGAGTATGTTGACATATATTGAGTTTGTGATTGGTATAGTTACCTTGCGTCACTTCCGACATTGCCTGAACCCTGGATGGTCTGGTAGATACTTCTATAGACGTAGAGGAGATTATCTATGATGTGCACCACACCATTGGCACATGTCACGTTGGGGTAGATGATCTCCGCCTTGGCATTCTCCTTAGTGTTGATGTAATCTGCAACAGAACCAAAATGATATCCAGGCTATCTTATTAAACTCTTGACAATTTTTGCGCCAATTCATTGTTTAGTTTGCGAGCTGTCTTCCATTTTCATGCTAAGGTGTCGCACCTTCTTTCAAGAGGCTTCAACTGGTTAGGAAATCAGGGGACACAGCGATCAGCTTTTGTCTCTTATGTTTAGTGAGATAGATTGACCTATTTCTTCTCCACCTGATGTGCGGTCGCGGGCACTCTGTCTCCGCACAACTGCACATGTCCTACCAAAATATTACACCCTCATTCAATTCCACTTTAAAATTACACCATATATATATATATATATATATATATATATATATATATATATATATATATATATATATATATATATATATATATATATATATATATATGTATATATATATATATATATATATATATATATATATATATATATATATATATATATATATATATATATTAGTGTTCGTCCGATTGTTCGAACAAGACGAACAACGTTCGTTTGTGCCTCCGATTATGATGATCGAACGCAATTTCACATGTTTGAACAAAAAAACGAACATGGATAAAAATTCTATTCAAAGAAATAACTGGACTTTCGGTAGTCCATGCCTGTCAGAAAATCTGAGAAAAAAAGTTTAGTTACTTATTTAATTGCCCCACCAAAGAGGAAACACTGCTGGACCGCTCCAGATCCACCTCTCTGAGCGTGCCGAGGGATGTTACGATGCCGCCATTGTTGTTGTGGTTAAAGGCATACCATAGCGCAAATGCGCATGACGCAATTACGCTAGTGTGTGTTGATACCGCTAGGTGTCGCGGTACCTTATGATTAAAGTAAACAGCAATGGCGACACGGAAAACCATGTACACACAACTTCGATCATTAATCGGTCATCGGTCGTTCAGATGGACCGATGATCAATCTTGAAAATTGTGACCGATTCCGAACACTAATATATATATATATATATATATATATAGGTGGGTAAAACTCATTTCTTAAGAACACAATTTAGTACTTTTTATGACCTTAAGAAAATACATGGCATAATTATTTTCATAACCATGTTATTCTGAGTCTACTCAAACCCCTAATCTCACAAAATAAAGGGTTTGTTATGAAGAGAATTATGTGATTCCATCCAATTCTGCCTCATCCTATTCACATAATGCTGAGGTGTTTAGTTAAGGTCCTGAAAGTGATGTACAGCAACTTTCCTTTTAGTATGAGTTAGTTTTTTGATCATGCTGTCTAGCAAAGAGCTTCCCTGCTACTGCTATCTCTTAAGCACTGGTGACACAGCTGGTGCTTAGAAGAGGTCAATAACAGAGTGCATATTGGGATGCATGCGGCCCTCTAGGGCTGCCTCAGGAGTGTTACTTGCTGAACTTCTGTAAGCTATAACTGAGTAGTGCTGAAGAGGACAGGTTCAGGGGAGGTCTTATTTGAAAGGTGACATTTATAGGATCATTTTGAATCTAAATCTTCCTGGTGGTGCATTTGCCCTTTAAGAGACAAACCTTTCCTGTCTATACTTATACTTTTCCAAAGCAGTCCAACAGCACCTCACTTTGGCAAAAAGCAGGTGCAAAATAAAATTTTGTATGATTTTAATACACTTTGTTCGGTCTTCTAACTCCTCTTGCAAGAAATATTCACTTTTACATTCATTTCTTATATTCATTTGCCAAATAAAACTACATTTGATAGAGTATTGTGCATTAATGTGAATATGTGACTCCGTAACATTTGGTGACTGTGACTCCATAACAACTTAACAGGACTTTCTGTGATGTTTTTCTTAGTAAACCAGTTTTGGTAACTATTAAAACTAAACTATTGTATCATGTTGTTTAAAAACAAGTTTATCTATCAACAGATTGAGTTTTCTTTCAGAGTAATACATAGTAAATGGACCAATTAAACTACATTTGATAGAGTATTGGCATTTTTATGAATATGTGACTCCGTAACGTTTTGTAAATGTGACTCCATAACGGGACCTTTTGTAATGTTTTCTTAATAAAACCAGGTTTGGTAACAATTATAACTAAACTATTGTCTTATGTTGTTTAAAACAAGTTTATCTATCTACAGATTGAGTTTTCTTTTAGAGTATCTAATTGCAACAGCAAGAAAAAGATATTTGATTAAAACCTTTAAAAACAGGTGGTAATTTTCCGTGACTCCGTAATGGCATGTTTTTTTCAATTTTTTACCCATCATATATTTTTTTTTATGAAAATGACTTAATACCATGATAAAGAACTTCACAAGCCCTTTCTAACCATATATAACTTAATATCAATGCCTTTTAATAACTGTTATTTAGCAGTGAACAGCTAATCTGTGACTCCGTAACAACTTGACTTTGCCCATATATATATATATATAATATATATATATATATATATATATATATATATATATATATATATATATATATAATATATATATATATATATATAATATATATATATATATTATATATATATATATATATATATATTATATATATATATATATATATATATATATATGTGTGACATGTATGTGTATATATAGAATAGATAGAATAAACTATGCCCTAAATTCAATGATTTTTTTGAAGGAAAACGGAGAGGTAGAGAATAGTTGTTTGCTTTTTGAATATTTTAAAAGCATCATACATATAGAGTAGATGGATAAATAGATAAAGTAGCAGTAGGAAGGATAGATAGACAGATGAAGTTGGATGGAAGGATAGAAAGATAGATCTTAAGATAAAAGTAACTTACATTTCTGCATGCCGTTCTCCTCCACTATCTGTATGGTTGGTCTGCTCTCTCCCATCCCCTTGCCCAGACGCATATCCTCCTCAAACATGTTGCTGTAGTACATCTGGTCATTCTCAATCACGTGGTGAGACAGGATCTGAAACAACAATAGAAATAACAATAGAAAAAACAATAGAAATAGAAACAATAGAAATCGGAAACAACAATAGAAAATAACAATAGAAATCAGAAACAACAATAGAAATAAAACAATGGATCTCAATCGGAGAAAACAATAGAAATAACGATAGATAAAAAAACACAAAGAATAACATTAGGAGAAATCTGAAACAACAATAGAATAACAATAGAAATAATAACAATAGAAATCTGAAACAACAGAAATAGTAGAAATAAAAAAACAATGGAGCTCAATTGGAGAATAACAATAGAAATAACGATAGATATAAAACAAAGTACAAATAATAGGAGAAATCTTAAACAACAATAGAAATAACAATAGACAACAATAGGAGAAAATGAAAGAATAAGGAAAGAAATGGATGAAAAACGATGGAATAAAATATAAATATATATCCTTACCTCTCCAAGCTTTGCGAAGTCTCTAGTGATGGTATTCCGCATATTTGGAGCTATACGTTGGATGGCCTCGTCGGAAGGTACAAATAGCGTAATTCCTCTTTGCGGAGAGCCATCTTTAGGGGGGTCTCATTGCCGGTATTGCTTATTCTGTTTACCCAATCATAGAACAGTCTGAAAACATCAACGAGAGAAACACTGCAGTCCAAATAGGTTAAAACCACAATGTAAGACTTCTAGCAGTAGTAGTAATATTTATTAGTTTTAGTTCTAGTAGTAGTAGTAGTAGTAGAAGTAGTAGTAGTATTAGTAGTAGAAGTAGTACTTAGTAGTAGTGGAAATAGTAGTAGTAGTAGCAAGTAGTAGTAGTAGTAGTAGTAGTAGTAGTAGTAGTAGTAGTAGTAGTAGTAGAAGTAGTAGTAGTAGTGGAAATAGTAGTAGTAGAAGTAGTAGTAGTAGTAGTAGTAGTAGTAGTAGTAGTAGTAGTAGTAGTAGTAGAAATAGTAGTAGTAGTCGTAGTAGTAGTAGTAGTAGTAGTAGTAGTCGTAGTAGTAGTAGTAGTAGTAGTAGTAGTAGTAGTAGTAGTAGTAGTAGTAGTAGAAGTAGCAATAGTAGTAGTAGATGTACGCTACTGCTACTACTACTGCTGCCGCTACTACTACCGCTGCCGCTACTACTACCGCTGCCGCTACTACTACCGCTGCTGCTGCTGCTACTACTGCTGCTGCTACTACTTCTGATCCTACTGCTACTACTACTATTGCTGCTGTTGCTACTACACTACCACTTCTTCTTGAGCTGAAGCAGAATTAGGCACGCAGTCATACATACCTAATGGAAGGCATGGCAGACGGGGAGTAGTCTGAGGCTGCGGTGACTTCAGAAACGCCAGAAGTGGATCGGTGGACGGCAGATCAAATAAGACGTTATCTATGTAGTGCAGGATGCCGTTGCTGGCTGCCAGGTTGGACAGGGTACGGTTGATGCGGGCGCCATTCACAAAATACGACTACAAAATAAACCATTATATTTTATTTTTCAGAACAAAACATGTACACATGCATATACGTATGTTTATATATCTATATATATCTTAAATATACATATCTATCTATCTATCTATCTATCTATCTATATATATATATATCTATATATATCTATATATATTATATATATATATTATATGCGATAAAAGGTGACCATAATATTTTCACAAATTAATACAGCAAAAAGCATAAATCAATATTTGCTTATTAATAAAATGGTAGTTCATATCTTTAGTGCTAAAAAATATATTAAAGTGAAAATACAATATAAATACATCTCTCTCTCTCTGTTTCTCCCTCTATATATATGGATTACAACCATGAACACGTAGTCATTTATTGAATTAAGGCATAATATCCTCATACAGTATTATGGAATATATTGAGGTGAAAAAATTCAATTATACACTTGAAATTGATATTTTAAGAGAGTCCTGAGGGGTGATTTCTGATGTTTTAAGGGCAAGGATAAGGCATAATAGTGGGTTGTACGTACGTCCTGCACTCTTTGGAAGAAGAGAGGGGAACTCTTTAGGGTACTGCTCGAAGCGGGCTCTGTCACGTCCAGGTCTGTCGTACGCACGCTGCTCCCCGCAACTGAAAATACCCAAATTAGCAAAATTTGTATACATCAATTATGCAAATAATTAACCCTTATGCTGCTGCCAATTTGGCCTATACAAATCAATTCAAAGATCATGAAAAATCACCGGAACCCTGGCGAATGGGTACTTATATGAGAGTACTCAGCGAGAGCTATCCAATGAATACCAACATGACATGGTTTGGATGGTTTACAAAAATCTTTGCATTCTTGTGTTTTGAATAAAAGCAGCCTCAGCATTGGAAGGGTCAAGTTCATCGACAATAATGATGAACTACAAATATTACATGAGGACTGATTCCATCTCCCTCCTCTTTCATTTTATCTTTATTTCTATTTTATATTTTGAATGTATAGTATCATTTCACATTTTATCCATTATTTACTTTCTCGCTCACCTTATCTATCTCTCAGTCCGACTACTCACGTGTACTTGTGTGGTACTGTAAGGGATAGACACTTTTTAATTTTTCGCAATACAAAATGGTATTGATATTTCCTTAACGATACAATATTTTAACAAGACTCCCCCCCCCCCCCCCCCCCCCCATTCGTTCATCCGGTAGCTAGTTTGGGAAATCCATTCTGTCACACTTCTCTAATCTATTCTATCTCTCTCCGACTCTCTCTCTCCCACCCTCCCTCTGTCTGTCTCTCCCTCCCTCCCTTGTTCTCTCCCTCTGACTCTCTCTCTCCCTCTCTGTATCTCTCTGACTCTCTCTCCCTCTCTGTATCTCTCTCTCTCTCTGGCGCTCTCTCTCTCTGGCTCTCTATCTCTCTCTGGCTCTCTATCTGGCTCTCTCTCTCTCTCTCTCTCTGGCTCTCTCTCTCTCTCTCTCTGGCTCACTCTCTCTCTCTGTCTTTCTCCCCCCCCCCCCCCACTCTCTCTTTACTCACTCATGTGGTAGTGCAGGATCTCCTTGACCTTGTCATTGTTTCCCCTCATGTAGCTTCGTCTGCGGTCAGAGAGGCGATTGAACGCCTCGTTTGTGGGAGCAAAGACTGTGCGAGTGGTGGTCGAGCCTTGAAGCAGCAACAGAATCTTGTTGTTGTAAAGAACCTTCCTGAACTGAAAAGAAAACATACATGTATATAATAATAATAATAATAATAATAATAATAATAATAATAATCTTAATTTAAAGAGGGTAACTCAGTCCAATGGTAAGGATCTTCCCTGAGGCCTTCTGGCATGTTTACATTAGTAGCCCGAGGGCCCCAGGGTTACAAAGTTGTACAGTACATTGCTTTTAGGTATCGAGACTACCGAGGAAGGTAGAGATGATGCACATCTGATTGCTTCAGTTAAGCCATTCCAAACTTTGGGCCCTGACTCAGGGCCCCTGAGTATGAAATGCATTTTTGGCCAATTGATTTATTACATTTAGGAAGAGCTAATAGTGAGGAGGTTGCATTTCGAGTACCATATATATTGAGATTAGGGCATAATCTTAGCAAACAGGGCATCTGGCCTTTACTTTTCAGTTTTGACATACTTCTAGACAATTGTTATTGTTAAAGATCTTTATATATAGAACCAGGGTCTTAGACAGGATTTAGAAACTAGGTGCCCAAAATTGGCAATTGTAACATTTCTGGGCATCCAAATTTTTAAGGGGGACCACAATGTACTCAAATTTTAACCATAAACATGTATAAACTTTATATCAGAATAAGGCATAATATCCTTATACAGTATCATGGGAATTATACTATGATGAATAAATTCAATCATGTGCTTGAGATTGACATTTTAAGAAATTCCTCACAAACAAATTTGGGTGTCCTTAGGGGTCATTATTGAAGGTTTGGGTGTCCAAAAAGACACCCTGCTGGCTAAGACTATGTATTGAGATTAGGGCTTAGTCTTAGCAAGCAGGGCATCTGGGCTTTACTTTTCAGCTTTGACTTACGTTTAGAAAATTGTTATTGTTAAAGATCTATATATATATATATATGGAACCTCAAAATGCATAGTCAGGTCCATTTCTGGTGCTACAGGCATGAATGGATTTCAGAAATGCCTGTCCAAAACAGCAAATTACAAAATTTCTGCCCATCCAGATTTGCTACCAATCTACTTCAAATACTTTACCAACTACAAGTAATAACCTATAGCATGGTCTTAGCCAGCAGGGCGTCTGGGTGCCTTTTTGGACACCCAAACCCTTAAAAGGAACCCCTGAGGACACCCAAAAAGATTTTGTGTGGAATTTCTAAAAATCTCAATCTCAAGCTTATAATTGAACTTTTTCATCTCCTTATAATTCCCATGACATTGTTTAATGATATCATGCCTTATTTTGATAAATTTATACATGTTTATGGTTGTATTACAAGTATATTGTGATTCCCCTTAAAAACTGCCAATTTTAGGCACCCAGTTTCTAAATCCTGGCTAAGACCCTGACCTATAGTGTCAAAAAGGTCAATTCATACTCCAGCTATGTCCAAGAAGATGGTTTGATAGGAACTATTTGATTATTCCCCCAAAAAGTCAAAATGAAAAATTCTTCAATTTAATTTTTGCCTGTCTAAAAAGGAGGTTTTCAGGAAAGTGCCAGTCCAAAAGACAGGCAGGACAGGTCCTAGCTAAGTCCCTATTTCTTAGTTCCAAGCGACACTTTTCAAGGAGGGCTCTAAGCATAGTCTTAGCCAGCAGGGCGTCTGGGTGCTTTTTAAGACACCCAAACCCCTAAAAAGCCCCCCTCAGGACACCCCTAAAAATTATGTGAGAAATTTCTTAAAATGTCAATCCAAAGCATATGATTGATTTTTGTCATATCCATGTAATTCCAATGAGATTGTATAAGGATCTCATGCCTTATTTTGATAAATTTATACATGTGTATGGTTAAAATCTGAGTATAATGTGGTCCCCCTTAAAAATTTGGACGCCCCAAAATTTAACAATTGCCAATTTTGATGACCCAGTTTCTAAATCCTGGCTTAGTCCCTGGGCCTCTAAGCATAGGTGTCAGTCAATAACTGGAATATTGATCAGGGCATTCAGAGATCAATGAAAATGACTAGGCAGGCTCTTAATTAGCCAGGATTTCCAAACTGGGTGCCCAAAATTGGCAATTGTGAAATTTATGGTCGTCCATTTTCTTCAAGGGAAATCATGATATACTCAGATTACAACAATGAACATTCATTTAGTTATAAGGTATATAGTTACATTTAGTTGCAAGGTATAACCTCCATATACAATGCAGAGGGAATCATATTGCCCAAGGTGAAAAAGGTATATGCTTGAAATTGACATTTAAGGAAATTCCTCATAAAATCTTTTAGGGTGCCCTGAAGGGTGATTTCATAAGGTCTGGATGTCCAAAAGGCGCCCAGACACCTAGCTGACTGAGACTATGATGGGTGTCAATCAATTAATCACTGGAATATTGATCAGGGGCTCAGAGATCAATGAAGATTACCAGGTGTCAGTGTGAGGTGTGTCGTCATAGCTAACCCATTATAGTTTTAACCCTATTACTGCTGATGCTCACTAATTTGGCCAATAGAAAATGATGCAAAAAACCTGAAATATGACTGAAACCCTGGTACATGGGTACTCCTCTGAGAGTACTCAGCGAGAGCTATCCAATGAATATCAACATGATAGGGTTTAGTTGGTTTTCAGAAATCTTTACATCCATGTGCATTAGATGCAAGTAGCTTTAGCATTGGAAGGGTTAACTCTATGCCTGCCTCAGACATCTCAACAATTAACCCTTGCATGACCAGTGAGGCTTTAATGATGAATTAGGGGTCCATAGCCACAGCCTAATGGCAGGGTCGTAGACAGGATTCAAGAGATGCCTGTTCAAAACAGCAATCAAAAAAATTCTGCCTGTTCAGGTTGATCTACTTAGCCATCTCAAATCCTTATAGCAACAAGATTTAAAAGCCTATTGCATGCAATGATGTGCCCCTCTATACTACAGGGAACTGTTAGTCAAACAAGCCAATACAAGGACTCTACTTTAAGATCAAACACTAAGAACGTATTACAGATACCACTCACTAATCTGGAAAGGTTTGGTGACAGGGCATTATGTGCCTATGCACCACGCCTTTGGAATGAGCTCCCTGACAACATCAAGGCTGCTGATATTGTGCATAACTTCAAGAAATAGCTGAAAACATTGCTATTTCGAAAGGAGTTTATTTGACTATACGGACCATAAACAACTGTCCACTGACTTTCTTTAAAGCGCTTTTGAACATTTTAAGTGGAAAGGGCGCTATATCAAATATCAATTATTATTATTGTGTCAAAATGGCTTTATAGGTTGTTAGGGTGATGTCATTTCCTAGAAGATGGTTTGGTTGGAAAAAGATTTGGTTATTACCCCCAGAAGTCATACTTTTGAAAATAACTTTGTTCAAAATGAGGCATAAATTCACAAACTATTAGTGGAAAAGTTTTAGATAGAGTTCTGAAGAACAATTATCCATCAAACTTTTTTTTCTAAATGTAGCTTTCGTTAGGTAGTTCTGGCTGCTAGAGGGATGAATAGATGAAGATTGAAGCCCTGAGCCTTTAACCTTAGGCCTAAAGAAAAAAGGTGTTTGTTTCCTGAAACCCTACCCTAACAAGTTGTTATTCAAAAAAATCCCTACCCTTAAGTTTTTTTCCACCCTCCCAACTCCAAATCAATGTAAAACATGTGTAAAACACATATTTGTTTTACCAACCTACCTACCTACCCTATTTTTTCCAGAGCGTTACAGGAAACAAACAACTTTTTTAGGCCTAAGTCCAGATCTTCCTCCTTTCACAAGCTGAAACTGTGATCAATTTGAAAAAGATGCAGCTTGGACAGGCAAAAATTTCTATGATGATTTTTCAATTTTGACTTTTGGGGTGTAATAACCAGATATTTTCTTAACAAACCATCTTCTAGTACATAACTGAAGAATAAATTGCCCTTTTTGACACACTAGGCTATTAGCGAGCGCGCCAGCGCTGCTGCACGAAGTGCAGCTAGCGCAAGCGAGCATTCATGTAACGTGTGTGTGTACGTATATAGATACAATGTATATATCCAATCTGTATATGTACCAGAAAAGTTTTGAGGTGCCAACAATGAGGTCCCACGCGCGTAGACGGAAGTACCTTTTTGGTACATCCGGTGACGCATGCGTGATTTTCAGGGAAGTCTGGGAAATGGACATCACCTTTTGCTTTAAGAGCACATTTTGCCGCCAGATCTTTTCATGATTTGAACATTGCTTTGTCTGACACGCACTATGGACTGTCTCCGTTAAATTGTACCAACATAGCGTTTGTTTGATGATCATTCACCTCGCGCAACTGTGAAACAAAGTAACAAATACGCGACGTCATGATTATATCAGCGGGGAAAGCCACGGGGGAAAGCTATATGTTCACTGTAATAATAATTTGTCTTTCCATGCGTCAATTTTAATGTGGTTTGTATCGTTAGAACTGCCACAATGCATTCTACTTGTCCCGAGATTCTCTGTCATATCTGTTGAGAAATGAACATTTTAATTTGGGACAGATTGAAATCGTTGTAATTTTTAATGCAATCTTTTTCGCTTGATCTATGCTATCCTTTGCTCAGTATGAAATTAAATCATCCAAAATAACAACTTTCCGTTGGTCAATTTTAATGCGGTTTGTATCGTTAGAATCGCCACAAGTTCTTCTACATGCTTTCCGATTTGCTTTTACATCTGTTGAGGAATGAAGATTTTGCGAAAGGTTGAAAACGTAATTTTTACGCCAATTCCTTTCGCTGAATCTATGCTATCTTTTGCTTAATGTTAAATGAAATCATCCGAAGCATCGCCTTTCCGTTGGTCAATTTTAATGCGGTTTGAATCGTTAGAACCGCCATAAGTTCCTCTACATGCTTCTCAATTTGCTTTTTAAATCTGTTGAGAAATTAAGATTTTGCGACAGGTGGAAATCGTAGTAATTTCTATGCCAATTCTTTTTCGCTCAATCTATGCTATCTTTTGGTCAGTATGAATAAACATACTCCGAAACTACGCCTTCCCGTGGGTCAATTTTAATGCGGCTTAAATCGTTAGAACCCCCACATTTATCTCTACATGCTTCTTAATTTGCTTTCAAATCTGTTGAGAAATGATTTTGCGACAGGTTGAAATCGTTGTAATTTTAATGCCAATTTTTTTCGCTCAATCTACTAGTATGCTATCATTTGGTCATTATGAAATGAAAGCATCCGATGCTACGTTTCCGTGGGTCAATATTAATGCGGTTGACATTAGATCTGTCACAATTTCCTGTACATGCTTCGTAATTTGCTTTCAAATCTGTTGAGAAATAAAGATTTTGCGACAGGTTGAAATTGCTGTAATTTTTATTCCATTTTTTTTCGCTCAACCTATGTTATCTTTTGGTCTCATCCGAAGATACGACTTTCCGTGGCTCAATTTAAGTGCAGTGTAGATCGTTAGAATCGGCACAATTTCCTCTATATTTATTCTCCTTCTCTTTTATATCTTTTATTTGCTTTTAAATCTGTAGCAAAATGAAGATTCAGGGAAAGGTTGAAATCTTAGTGAGTTTTATGACATCTTTAGTAGGGAGAAAAGTTGCCACTCTGATGGACTCAATATTTACGGAAAAATTAAGTTACTCGCCAGGTTCCAAATTTTAAAACCTCACAATTCGTTCTACTAGCCTTTAACTGCTCTCTTAAATCTGCTACAAAATGATTATTTTGCGACAGGTTTAAATCGTAGTATGAATACAATTAATCTTATGATCAGGACCAAAAAAATGAAATCATCCAAAGCCTCGCGCTCGCTTCCTGGCCATGCCAGCATCATATTAAATGTAGTTGGTGTAAGGATTTAAAGTAGATAAGTGGCTAAATCTGGACGGGCAAAATTTTTGAAACTGCTGTTTTGGACAGGCATATTCAAAATCCTGGCTAAGACCCTGCATAGCAACCATTAAGAAAACACAACTTCTGTGTAATCTTTACTGATTTGTATGATAAATTCCTATCACTCATTGAAGTCCCAAACCTGTTATCCCTTCCAATGCTAAGGCTACTTTCGTCCAAAGCACAAGGAAGCAAAGATTTTTGAAAATCATCTAAACCCTGTCATGTTGGTACTCATTTGAAAGCTCTCACTGAGTGCTTTCACATGAGTACCCATTTGCCAGGGTTTCGGTGATTTTTCAGGTTTTTTGGCATTATTTTGTATTGGCCAAATTAGCCACCAGCAGCATAAGGGTTATATAGGGGCCATTGGCGGCCTCAGCTTTGGCAACAAACAACATCGTCTCAGCTATAAATCAGCACCAATGCTGAGCGGCAGATCTTAGTACATAGAATTAATAGTGTACTTCTCAAGGTCCCCTCCTGCTGCTAGTTAACTCTGTGGTCCATGTTGATGGACCATGCAAGTATATGTAAATCAGTTTTATATCAGACATGCATTGTATTTGTTCATGGTGTATACCTTTGTGCCAAATACCGGGCTGGATAGTGAGGTCTGCTTAGAAACCTTAGAACCCGAGTAAACAACTGGTGAACTTCTCAAGGTCCCTTCCTGCAGCAAAGTTTATCATCCATGACCATGACCCTGTCCATATATATATAAATCAATTTCATATCAGAATGCATCATATTTTTCATGTTTTATATCTTTGTACCAAATACCTGGCCGAATGAGAGGCTCACTTAGAAACCTTAAAACTTTAGTACTTTTCAAGAACGGTCTCTCATCACCTTAACCCAGTGAGCAACTCTGTCGTCCAGTTTTATTTCATAAATGCATTGCACTTACTCTGTTTTATTTTTGTGAAAAATAACTGGTTGTATTTGTTCATCTGATGCATTATATGCGTTCATTTTTTAAACAGTGGTTCTATGTCTTTGTGCCAAATACCTGACTGAATAGCTTGGCCTACTTAGAAACCTTAACACATGAGTACTTTTAAATGTGTTGGCATCAGTTTTATATCATAAATGCATTCTATGGCATACTTTTCAAAGGCCCTCCCCTTCAAGCAAACCCATCATCCAGGATACAGATCCATGTGCACAAGTTTTATATTATATATGCACTCTGCTTATTCTGTTGTTATTTTGACAAATACCTGGCTGTGTCTTAGTTACTAGTTAGACCCTGGGTACCTATAAGGTTGAAACTACTAGAATACTTTTCAAAGGCCCTCCTGAAAACTTGAGTACTTTACAAGGATCATCTCACTTTATAATCAACTCTATCGTCCATGACATAGATACATGTGCACCAGTTTATATCATAAATGCTTTCTATCTTTTCTAGGTTTTATTTTTGTGAAAAATACCTGATTGTTAAATTGTGGCCTAGACAGTTGTTCGGCGCGAGGGACTTCAAAATATTGGAGTACTTTTCAAGGCCCCACCCTCGCAAGTAACGCAATCATCCATGTGCACAGAAATACATGTGCATCAGTTTTATATAACATATGCATTCTGCTTATTCTATGTTTAATTCTTGTGAAAAATACTTGCCTGTGACCTATTAACTAAATAGACCCTAGGGACCTCAAAGGTTCCTTAAAGGTTCAAACTGATGACATGCATCGGTTTTGCATTATACTTTTTCTAGGTTTTATATTTGTGACAAAAATATGTCTGTAGTGTAGGCCCTAGGGACTTCAAAGTATTGGAGTACTTTTCAAGGGTCCCATTCCGCAAGCAACCTCATCATCCATGACATCAATACATGTGCACCAGTTTTATATCAAATATGCATTCTACTTATTCTAGATTTTATTTTGGTGACTAATAGCTGGCTGTGGCCTATTTATAAGTTACACCTAAGGGACTTAATACATTTAGTAAACTGATGGCGTACTTTTCAAGGGCCCACCCCCGCACGCAACCCCATCGTCCATGACCCATTTAATACAGTATTTGTGGATGAGTAAAGCGAGTAGCATTCCGATCCCGCTACCATTGTACATACTGTACAGGTATGCGATGCGGGGCCGCTGAATCAACAGGTAAACACATCGTCCATGACACAAATACATGTGCACCAGTTTAATATCACAAATGCATTCTACTTATTCTAGATTTTATTTTTGTGACTTATACCTGGCTTTGGCCCAGTTTGTCCCCTGGGACCTTAATGGTTGAAACTGATGGCATATCATTGTACACTACTGTACAGGTATGTGATGCGGGGCCGCTGCAGCAGCAACAGGTAGCGTCACTTTAAATAGGTCACGCTGGTCCACTGATATCAATCGAAAATTCCCACGCGAGATGCTACCGCGCACCGCTGCCAAAACCCTACCTTATCAGCTTAGATAAGCGAATACACGTGTAGTGTATAAATAATGCGTTATCGTGGGGTTATTATAACAGGAAGTGCAGGATCTCTGTGTATGATTTTGGGACGAATGAAGAGTGAGGATGAGTGCAGTGGAGGGCGGTGCTTGTGATTGAGATAAATGGACGAAAGTTTCAAGTGCAACTTGTTGTGTTGTCGGAATCTTTGGGTACTTACCTCGCTCAAGTCTGGATCTTGTTCGATCATGCTCTTCAGTGTTCGCTGGGCGCTTCCGAGCGCGATGCACGCTGTGAAAAAGACCACGAGATTCCGCAGTCCCGTCATTTTGGATGATATTCTAGCGATGATTTCTTCCTGAGATGCGGGCAGTGAAATGGGTCAC
Organism: Maea johnstoni; assembly: GCA_963942565.1. Lineage (NCBI taxonomy): Eukaryota > Metazoa > Annelida > Polychaeta > Spionida > Magelonidae > Maea > Maea johnstoni. The sequence continues at coordinate 1,354,444 of OZ012701.1, forward strand.
TCGCTAAACACGGATGTTCGTAGCCGCTTCCCGAGAACACCTTTCGCCAAAACGAGGCCCGTTAGGATGAACTCGGAATCAAACCGCATGAATCAAAATCTATCATTTCGCGGTTATGTGGTACATCAAAGTACACGTAAACAACCATTTTATCGATTTTAAATATCAATATTTAATGATAAATTGAGAACTTTGCTACAAGTGAGAGGATTATTGAATATGAGCACCGAACGCACACCTGTATTTTTCGGAAACTGTACACAAGAGATTTCGTACCTCGACCCTCTCGGGCTAGTTGGAAACTGGGTTCATGCATGGCTAGCGGTGGGTGGCAGGCGAAAATTGGCGCCAAAATTACGTGCGCAAATCAAGCGCTTATCCGGCCTACCTAGCGCACAGAAGCTCTCCCTAGAGATTGATATTTTAGCTATTGGAAAATTGCCAATATAATTCAATGTGGGGGATCGATCGTGGAATCACGAACCAATGTCGCCTGCTTCATCTGTGACATCACATGATGATCATCACAGTGAAGTGGGCGACAGGTTGTTTATGAATAGTTCGTGTCGGTGAATTTAAAGGACTCCGGGGCATTGGGATGAATATGCATACACAGATTTCCCAGGTCTAGTTCAGAAAGATAATATGAGTCATGCTATACAAGGCATATAACGTTGCCTTGGTGATGGGGTTCGCTAGTACGTTTTTCATATACTCATATATAAACAGCCATTTTACTTAGAAAATAAAGGGCGTGGTATTGATACTATGAAAAAAAGGGATTTACGACGAAAGCAACCTAAAGTATAATACTTTTAAGGTGAATTAATCGGGGTGAGAGGTCATGATGGAGGCAATTAAGTCGCAAATTGATATTCAAATACATGTATCAGTACATGATCAATTTTCAACACGACCCCTTAGAGGACCAAACACAAGTGGATTCGAAACCAGCCGGCCAACCTGAACATGCTAGCCTCAACCAGCGTCAACTAATAGCCCCCTAACAGGTCCAGGTCCAACCCTAGATCGTAGTGTACCAGTTAGACGTAAGTGCAGCACTTCAACTGAAGTGTATGTCTACAGTCTAAGGTGGTTCACTTCGATCTAAGGGCAGCACGTAGATTGTAGTGTCTGAGCATGCTCAGTGAGCACTTCCTGTTGACTTATGGTAGCTCTAGCAAAATAAAGAGAAGGAGGTACATACGTTCGTTTAAATAGGTCTAAGTGACTAAAAACATTACAGAAAGGTATGAAATTGGCGGGTTTGGTGTAATTTATATAAAAGAACATATATGCAAAGTTTGAGTTAGATCCATTGACCGCTGATGGTTCTAGCTCTTCTTGAATGAATTGATATTTCCCTTTTCAAGGTAGATCTGCCATCTTGACAGCATATACTTTTATCATGATGTTCCTTCTTTTCGCATGCAGAGTTGAAACCCTTCCGGAAGGTTTTGCCCGCTGATATTTCACACACTTGTAGTTAAAAGTGTGGCGATTAAAATGAGACTAGTCTGAAGTGTGAACATTACCTAATTCTTTCACCCTGCCACTTCAAACATGTACTGTTTTTTCCTGTTTTCTTGAGGTTCACATTGCTTTTCCCTTGATCTCCTGTGCATTTCAATATTAGTATTTATTCTCGGGCAGAGTTAAAAAGCTTCCGGAAAGTTTTGCCCCCTGATATTTCACACATTTATAGTTAAATGTGTGGCAATTAAAATGAGACTAGTCTGAAGTGTGAACATTACCTAATTTCTTCACCCTGCCACTTCAAACATGTACTGTTTTCCTGAGGTTCACATTGCTAATTTCCATCGATCTCCTGTGCATTTCAATATTAGTATTCATTCTCGGGCAGAGTTGAAAAGCTTCCGGAAGGTTTTGCCCGCTGATATTTCACACACTTGTAGTTAAAAGTTTGGCAATTAAAATGAGACTAGTCTAAAGTGTGAACATTACCTAATTCTCTCACCCTGCCACTTCAAACATGTACTGTTTTCTTGAGGTTCACATTGCTAATTTCCATCGATCTCCTGTGCATTGCAATATTAGTATCCATTCTCGGGCAGAGTTGAAAACCTTCCGGAAGGTTTTGCCCGCTGATATTTCACACACTTGTAGTTAAAAGTTTGGCAATTAAAATGAGACTAGTCTGAAGTGTGAACATTACCTAATTCTTTCACCCTGCCAATTCAAACATGTTCTGTTTTCCTGAGGTTCACATTGCTAATTTCAATCGATCTCCTGTGCATTTCAATATTAGTATTCATTCTCGGGCAGAGTTGAAAACCTCCCAGAAGGTTTTGCCCGCTGATGTTTCACAAACTTGTAGTTAAAAGTGTGGCGATTAAAATAAGACTAGTCTTAAGTGTGAACATAACCTAATTCTCTCACCCTGCCACTTCAAACATTTACTATTTTCTTGAGGTTCACATTGCTATTTTATTGATATCATATGCAATTCCATATTAGTATTCATTCTCGGGCAGAGTTGAATACCTTCCGGAAGGTTTTGCCCGATGATTTTTGCACACTTCTTATAAACACTGTGCTAAAACAAATAAAAGTAGGCTGAAGCATGAACATATCCTCATTCTCTTAACCTGTTAATTCAAAGATATCCTTATTTTCTGTTCGCTTTGGGGTTTAAATAACCTCTTCAATTATGATATAGGGTATTCTTAGAGACATGATGAAATTTAATTCATTTAAGCACTTAGTTTGTTACATTAAAATGTCCCTGCCTCTTTAGCTCAATTGGTAGAGTGGAGGCGCATGTTAGTTGGTAGTAAGCATATCATGGACTGTTGGCTGTGGTTTTCAGGCATTTTAGACAACATCTGAATGAAATGTAATCTCGGTGCATCTTTATTGTTCAGGGATACTGTGTAGATCAGTATCTGCTCATTTGTAAATTAGCAACATAACATTAGGTGAATGGTACAAAATTTATTATCATTGTTCCATGTAGCAAATAGTTGTATTTACAGAAGTGTGAACATTACCTAATTCTTTCACCCTGCCACTTCAAACATGTACTGTTTTTTCCTGTTTTCTTGAGGTTCACATTGCTTTTCCCTTGATCTCCTGTGCATTTCAATATTAGTATTTATTCTCGGGCAGAGTTAAAAAGCTTCCGGAAAGTTTTGCCCCCTGATATTTCACACATTTATAGTTAAATGTGTGGCAATTAAAATGAGACTAGTCTGAAGTGTGAACATTACCTAATTTCTTCACCCTGCCACTTCAAACATGTACTGTTTTCCTGAGGTTCACATTGCTAATTTCCATCGATCTCCTGTGCATTTCAATATTAGTATTCATTCTCGGGCAGAGTTGAAAAGCTTCCGGAAGGTTTTGCCCGCTGATATTTCACACACTTGTAGTTAAAAGTTTGGCAATTAAAATGAGACTAGTCTAAAGTGTGAACATTACCTAATTCTCTCACCCTGCCACTTCAAACATGTACTGTTTTCTTGAGGTTCACATTGCTAATTTCCATCGATCTCCTGTGCATTGCAATATTAGTATCCATTCTCGGGCAGAGTTGAAAACCTTCCGGAAGGTTTTGCCCGCTGATATTTCACACACTTGTAGTTAAAAGTTTGGCAATTAAAATGAGACTAGTCTGAAGTGTGAACATTACCTAATTCTTTCACCCTGCCAATTCAAACATGTTCTGTTTTCCTGAGGTTCACATTGCTAATTTCAATCGATCTCCTGTGCATTTCAATATTAGTATTCATTCTCGGGCAGAGTTGAAAACCTCCCAGAAGGTTTTGCCCGCTGATGTTTCACAAACTTGTAGTTAAAAGTGTGGCGATTAAAATAAGACTAGTCTTAAGTGTGAACATAACCTAATTCTCTCACCCTGCCACTTCAAACATTTACTATTTTCTTGAGGTTCACATTGCTATTTTATTGATATCATATGCAATTCCATATTAGTATTCATTCTCGGGCAGAGTTGAATACCTTCCGGAAGGTTTTGCCCGATGATTTTTGCACACTTCTTATAAACACTGTGCTAAAACAAATAAAAGTAGGCTGAAGCATGAACATATCCTCATTCTCTTAACCTGTTAATTCAAAGATATCCTTATTTTCTGTTCGCTTTGGGGTTTAAATAACCTCTTCAATTATGATATAGGGTATTCTTAGAGACATGATGAAATTTAATTCATTTAAGCACTTAGTTTGTTACATTAAAATGTCCCTGCCTCTTTAGCTCAATTGGTAGAGTGGAGGCGCATGTTAGTTGGTAGTAAGCATATCATGGACTGTTGGCTGTGGTTTTCAGGCATTTTAGACAACATCTGAATGAAATGTAATCTCGGTGCATCTTTATTGTTCAGGGATACTGTGTAGATCAGTATCTGCTCATTTGTAAATTAGCAACATAACATTAGGTGAATGGTACAAAATTTATTATCATTGTTCCATGTAGCAAATAGTTGTATTTACAGACTGTGATCTGTGGTTATGTGTATAAACATATCTTGGTTCTTGAGAGGATTTTGCAGGAGCTTTAGTTTAATACTATTTATGGTGTTTGTACTTGGTATTCTGTTCTTAACGTGTCTAAACTGTAACCTATGACCTGAAAGGTCCTGATGCAAAATTATGTGAAATAAAGCTGCAATTTTGTAACCAACATTCTTTCTTGTATTTTGTGAAGACAAATAACATTTAGAGAGAGTTGTTTATGAATTTAGTTTGTCTAATGCATATATTATTGAAATTTATTATAATGAAGTTTCATCATACTTATAACTTATAATCGAAACATAATTAAACACACTTTTACAGAACATGTTCTACTCCAATGCTGCCAATATTGATATGATACAATGTATCCATGAACATCATAATGCAATTTATGGTTAAAAAAATATTTACTTCATGATTGGTTAGGTAATTCAACTGACTCCCACCACTACCAGATGCAAACCAGTTGTGTAGTTTTGAGTTGTGTACATCGACAGAACCTTATTTTCTTATTGAGCAAAAGTTCTGATGCAGACAAAGTATATAATGAATTGCAGATTAATAAAACATTTCTCATACAGATTTTTAGGTTTTACCTTACATAAAACAAATGAGCATTAATCCCAAACTGGGAGCAAAAGATTTTGGGACACATCCTGATAAACCCTGCTTTTGCTTTCAAATAAGGTTACAATTTACCAAGTGACTAGCTTTCAACAAATTAACAGAAAATGGTGAATAAAACAAACCAACACAAACTACTTTGTATGGGAGACCCCATACCCAGGTAACAAGCCAAGGTCATTTTAAATGCAAGAGAAAACCATCATGGGGGGGGGGGGGGGGGGGGGAGGGCGGGAATTAAATGTTTAACTAAACAGATCTAGTGTTTCAATAAAGTTACAGCTACTGTCTCCCACCATTTCCTGGTTCTGAAGCCCGGCCTGGGCATGTGAGAAAGTTGCCAGTGACTTGGAGTCCGGTGGAGTCATTTCTTACAACTGGCTAGTCACGAATTAGTCACAATATGGCATAAATGTGAAGATAAACAAAATTCCAAATTCTATAAAGATATTTATTGGGGCCAGAGCTTACGCCCAGGATAAGTCAATAAAGTTTGCATCAACTGTGCTTGCGTTCGATGGGGTTGGATACTCTGACTCTATAGGGATATTAATAACACTGCATTCAGTCTCCGTCTCTGCGTCCTGCTGCACTGATGACACGCATCTTCTTCTGGCGTAAAACGGTTGCAACTGTCTTCTCCAAGGGCTGCTTTCCCCCCTGGTCCTCAAAGTCAACTCTCTTTGTGTCCCCAACATGTTTTAATTGAAAACCTCCTTCATTGAGTTGGTTCCAATTATCGCTATCCGAGGCATAAACATTGGTGTCACCATTCTCCTTTTGAACAATTACGCTGACAACATCCCCGGTTGTAACATGTAGTTCATATGCCTTCCTAAGGAGTGTGGACCTTCTCGATATCCTTGTCTTTGACCTTTGGTTCACATCTTCTACATACTGCAATGAGTAGGTGCCTTTGTGATGCCTCCACTTCTCATGACTGTGCAATCAAAAGTTACAAACATAATCAATCTCATGTTTGAATGGAGGTATTTGAACTATCCTGAAGCCTTGTAATATTAAAAGTAGAGATTGAGTAATACATTTAAACAGAAATTAAAAATTATAATAAGATTGTTTGATATAATATCAATGAGTTAAGAAGTGTATCCAAAAAAATAAAGTGCCTATTGGAAGGAGGGGTCTCAAAATAGAGATTTCTTTCCGTACCGGTTCAGCCTGTATGGGCAGCTTCCACGAAAACACCTTTCCAGATAATTTTCCTAACAGTAACTTTATGTGCAGATAACATATGGCAGTTTTAAAATCCTGGCTAAGATTATGCTTCTAAACAAAAGCTCACTCCTTTTTATTTAAAAGGTCTATGTAAATGATCAGTTCCATACAATAACATGCTCAATTTTCAAATAATCAATATTTATCCCCCCTATCTTTGGCTTAGATTGGAAATGAATGTTACAAATTGTTGAATTTCAAAAGAAATTCATAGAAATCTTTTTCTCCATGTGTATGATACAGACTAGCTACTTCCTTTTGTTTATCTATAAGAAAAGATATAAAAGACATAAGTATCCACTGAGACAACACATGGTTCATATGGCTCATAATGCATAAATAATTTTTATGATGATATTCTTATAAAAGAAAAGGCAAATACTGAAGGAAAAGGATTGAAATTGATAAAGAAATAGTATATTGTTGTAAACAAAATTTATCCAAAAAAAAAAGAGATGAAAAAGAAAGTGACTTGTTGGGAATTTGATCCAGGTTCCTCCTCGCAATTAACAAGTTTAGAGAATTAGGTTATGTTCACACTTCAGACTAGTCTTATTTTAATCGCCACACTTTTAACTACAAGTTTGTAAAACATCAGCGGGCAAAACCTTCCGGAAGGTTTTCAACTCTGCCCGAGAATAAATACTTATATTGAAATGCACAGGAGATCAATGGAAAAGCAATGTGAACTTCAAGAAAACAGTACATGTTTGAAGTGGCAGGGTGAGAGATTTAGGTTATGTTCACACTTCAGACTAGTCTCATTTTAATCGCCACACTTTTAACTACAAGTTTGTGAAACATCAGAGGGCAGAACCTTCCGGAAGGTTTTCAACTCTGCCCGAGAGTAAATACTTATAGTGAAATGCACAGGAGATTGATGGAAATTAGCAATGTAAACATCAAGAAAACAGTACATGTTTGAACTGGCAGGGTGAGAGAATTAGGTAATGTTCACACTTCAGACTAGTCTCATTTTAATCGCCACACTTTTAACTACAAGTGTGTGAAATATCAGCGGGCAAAACCTTCCGGAAGGTTTTCAACTCTGCCCGAGAATGAATACTAATATTGAAATGCACAGGAGATCGATGGAAATTAGCAATGTGAACCTCAAGAAAACAGTACATGTTTGAAGTGGCAGGGTGAAGAAATTAGGTAATGTTCACACTTCAGACTAGTCTCATTTTAATCGCCACACTTTTAACTATAAATGTGTGAAATAGCAGCGGGCAAAACCTTCCGGAAGGTTTTCAACTCTGCCCGAGAATAAATACTAATATTGAAATGCACAGGAGATCAAGGGAAAAGCAATGTGAACCTCAAGAAAACAGGAAAAAACAGTACATGTTTGAAGTGGCAGGGTGAAAGAATTAGGTAATGTTCACACTTCAGACTAGTCTCATTTTAATCGCCACACTTTTAACTACAAGTGTGTGAAATATCAGCGGGCAAAACCTTCCGGAAGGGTTTCAACTCTGCATGCGAAAAGAAGGAACATCATGATAAAAGTATATGCTGTCAAGATGGCAGATCTACCTTGAAAAGGGAAATATCAATTCATTCAAGAAGAGCTAGAACCATCAGCGGTCAATGGATCTAACTCAAACTTTGCATATATGTTCTTTTATATAAATTACACCAAACCCGCCAATTTCATACCTTTCTGTAATGTTTTTAGTCACTTAGACCTATTTAAACGAACGTATGTACCTCCTTCTCTTTATTTTGCTAGAGCTACCATAAGTCAACAGGAAGTGCTCACTGAGCATGCTCAGACACTACAATCTACGTGCTGCCCTTAGATCGAAGTGAACCACCTTAGACTGTAGACATACACTTCAGTTGAAGTGCTGCACTTACGTCTAACTGGTACACTACGATCTAGGGTTGGATCTGGACCTGCCTAATAGCCCTAAATTGGTGCCCAGCTGATGGTGGAGATCAGGTTCCTCTGTAATGTTATCGATACGAGAGCCCTGATTGGTCCTTGTTCCCACGTGACCTCGCGCTGCTGCCAGTCAGCGACTCCCGGCATGAATCCAGCATCTCACTATAGTGCATATAGTAATTGATCTCTCGCTACATATCCATTCTTTTCTTTATCCAAGGTTCCACTGGCGACCTTAATTTGCCGCTGCGGACATCCTTACAGAATTCGGAACTTCGTTTATTTTCACGTTTTCTGCCCTATTGCGGCTAAATCGCGATCAGCCAGTTGTGAGTGGTAGAAGAAACCAGCGTACTGGGGAATACCACCGTTTAACCCCTAGTCACTGGTAACTATTTTCCCGGGGGGACACTTGGGTATTTAGGGGGGCGCATACGCTCGTTATCAACATTAAAAAATACCCCTAAAGCACTGATTTCTGGCCAAAAAAGCACCCTTATTTTAATAAAAACGCTGACTTTCAGTTTTCCATTAAATAAACACACCTTCTTCTTGAAATCCTGAAACCACTCAAGGATAATGGTCTAAATCCTGGGTTAACCCTTGTTGAGTGACTGGGGGACTTACCCTTATTATCGATCCACTCCTGGGTATTGACCCTAGAGCGTCTTGACTTTGAGTGGCTGGTGCTTTACCCTACAGATATTGATGAGAGTGATGGGCTTGGGTTATCGTTATGGCGCTTGTGCAAAACTATCTCTTCTCATATCCACCAGATGGCAGCACTCGCACGTAATGCCCAACCTGTAACACGGATGCCGGTTACTGCTTAGATGACCAAGTTGTACACAAGTGGATTCGAAACCAGCTGGTCAACATGAACAAGCTAGCCTCAACCAGTGTCAACTAATAGCCGCTAGTAGCCCAACATTAGTGCTCTGCGCATCAGGGTCTTAGCCAGGATTTTCATAACCGGGTGTCCAAAATGGGGTTTCAAGAAGACAGGGTGTCTAAACCCCCTCACTGAAACAATTAAAAGTCATCATACTGACCATGAACATTGACAAATCAAGTAATAATATGCTTTGTTTCTTCAACAAATGATTTTGTTATCATTTACAAATTAAACTTTTTAAAATATCTACTTGTAACAAATATTTTCAAAAAATTCTGACCAAAAGATAGGGTGTCTTTTCACCCCAGAATAAGTATTTTTCGTGGACCAGGGTGTCAAAAAGACACCGTGACACCCTGCTGGCTAAGACCCTGCAGTGCGCATCCCCAGCTGATAGTGGAGATTAGGTCTCTGTGCAATGTAATCGATACGAGAGCCCGGATTGGTCCTTGTTCCCACGTGACTTCGCACTGATGCCAGACCTGGTAATCCTGGCATGAATCCAGCTCTTCACTATAAGGCATATAGTATTTGGTCTCTCGCTATTGCTACATATCCATTATTTTCTTCATCCTAGGTAAAAGACAGCCGACGAGAAGTCAATGACAATTAAGGCATATCCCTTTCGACCCCAAAACTCCAATAAACAACTCTCTTACTACTTAAAATTTGAGTATTCTCTGGCGTTTTGCTGTTAGACTTATATATTTCAATCAAGCTAAACATTCGTTCCATGATTTTGAAAATGTGACAGAGTAGGGTTGACCCTTCCACTGCTGACGATACTTTCGTCCAAAACACAAAGACGCAAATATTTTTGAAAACCATCTAAACCCTGTCAAGTTGGTATTCATTGGAAAGCTCTTGCCGAGTACTCTCAGATGAGTACCCGCTTGCCAGGGTTTCAGTCATTTCTCAAGATTTTTGTATCAATTTGTATTGGCCAAATTAGCCACTAGCAGCATAAGGGTTACATGCAATTTTAGTTTCCTTACTTGCCGCGAGATGGAGTGCCTACACATATACTCCAAAGCCTTGTAATCTATTCGGGGTGATATTAATTTTTAAAATGTAAGTTTACCTCGTGAGAATAATATAGTTTTACTGTATCTAGGTTGGAGTTGCGTTTGTCTGACTGCTACTCCGATATTTTGAGGATTTTATGTTTTTCGTTTTCTTGATTCGAAAAGATGATTAGGGATAGTGTATCTGTCCAGTAGTAATCTGTGTATATATATATATATATATATATATATATATATATATATATATATATATATATATATATATATATATATATATATATATATATATATATATATATATATATATATATATATATATATATATATATATTTATTATACCTCACTTGAAGATTGTAAGCCGTGATTGGCTGACTTAACAGTTAACAATCATCATGTTGCCTGATGCCATCAGTGAGGGCTTCATGTTGCCCTTTGCCACTAGCGACACCTAGCGGGGAATGTGTGAATCACCAGTCATCTGTGACCTTGCTTTGTTTAAATTACAAATGGGTTTGTTTGGTATAATAAAACAAATATGCCATGCCAGTGTGGGTAACATGATGGAATGTTTCCCCGAGGGAGGATGGTTTTCCCTCAGGCTCCGCCCTCGGGAAAACCATCCTCCCTCGGGGAAACATTCCATCATGTTACCCTCACTGGCATGGCATATTTGTATAATGTATATATATGTGTGTGTGTGCGTGTGTTGGAATGAACATATTTTTTTGTTTTATGTATGTACATACATCTGTATGTGCAGAGAATAAGAAAAGCTTTAATGGCATGAATAATGAAATTATGAGGAACAGGAAAACGCTTTGTTTCATTGTTTAAAACCGGATTTATTACACAAGAAGCACACGAAGCACAAACATTGGGGTCACAAATTCCACAACTTCAGCTGCAATATATTGCTATTTGCGCAACTGTGCCAGCCAGCTCACAACTTTAATTTCCAAACATTCCTGTTTAATATTAAATTATCATTTAAACAGATTCAACTCTCCCTGTTATTCCATTTCACTCTGAAAGCGATATTTTGGAGTGTTGTGATTTCCAGCACATTCATTTCATTCAAAGCAACTGTACGTCAAATCAAGATCGCTGGCAGTATTGTTTACATATTATAGAGTCATTAGCCCGTTAATGCTCACAGTGGCCAAAAGTAGTCTGACAAATTTGCTCAAACCTTGCAGGCCAAAGCATAGTAAGGAAAATATTTGATGGAGAATTGTTTATCCGAACATTACCAACAACTCTCCTTCAAGTATTTTGTAAAATAATTTCCAGTTGCAAAAGTACATCAGGAACTATTGAGCATTAGTGGTATATGAAAAAATTCTTTGTGTGAGGTTTGCTAACGTACCCGATTTGTGTTGTCTCTTTTATGGCATACATCGACGACAGGATACCACGCAGGGAGAAAATGGAGCACTCTGTTAAAGATTTAGAAATGAATAATGTTTATAACAGCGTTTTAGGTGGACTTTGTGTGTTGGAATCGAAATATCTAAATGATACTCCAAAATTCGAATTGACAACTTAATATGAAATTAGAATGGGTAGGATGATATTGCAAAGAGAACTACTGTTGCTTTAAGTTTTGTCATGTCAGGATGAAATAGTATAACCTCTTTGAATACAAAAACGAAATAAATGCACCAACATAAGTGAAAATCAAGTATCGGATAATCATGCCTGAATGATACCAGTATGAGAAACTCAAGATAAAAAGGGAATCCCCTGTTCTTAATCTAATGCAGCGGGCTCAATCTTCCCTTAGCATTGCATCGTATTGTTCAACTGACACACATACATATCTGAAGTGTTCACAATAGGACATAAATATAACAATATATAATACAGTTTCAACAATTAAAACTTCATAGGTGAACATTCATACAGTACAGAGACATTTAGTTCCCGCACCCGTCGATCGGACGTCTGCAAGTGCCTGGTTGTACAAACAACATCAGATAGCATGTCAAAAAGATAAGCTAAGCTCATCAATGACCCACCTAGCTGGCTAATCAAAGTTACTTTCAGTTGTGAGGTCACGGACCTGTAGTCGCATCCCTGCCCAGGAAACTGGGTTGGTAGTGCGGGCGTGTATTTTGACAGGGCGACCCACGCATTTAGTGCAGGAATTAAATGCCGGCACTGTAGCATTTTGTATTATTAGTACTTTATTGCACTCTGGTATTGATACACAACGAATTGTTTTAGCCATTTTTCTGGCCTCCTATACATATTGTTGCCACAAATGTGACCTGTTGTATGATATAGGTATCCACGTATTTCAAATACTAATAGTTATACAGGAACTGGCAAGCACCGGTGAATAGAAATATATCTGTAAAATACACTAAATGTCCACTAGATGTCATCCCCAGTATTTCCCAGAATGCATCATGGGTTCCCATCATGCACCTGCGCTTCCTAGTGAAAAGGATTATTGCTGTCTACATGGGTTTTTCATAGTGTCCTTAATGTCCACTAGAGGTCGCCACCAGTGTTGCATCATGGTTTCCCATCATGCAACTGTGCTTCCTAGCTTGATGCTTCTATGACGACCCACTCTCCTCGGAACTTGACTCTGTCTAGGCTTGTCTCTAGCACCCAGACCGGTGAATAGGAATATTACTGTAACTACTTAATAGTTGCTAGGTTTTCAACAGTATCTTAAATGTCCACTAGAGGTCGCCACCAGTGTTGCATCATGGTTTCCCATCATGCAACTGTGCTTCCTAGCTTGATGCTTCTATGACGACCCACTCTCCTAGGAACTTGACTCTGTCTAGGCTTGTCTCTAGCACCCAGACCGGTGAATAGGAATATTACTGTAACTACTTAATAGTTGCTAGGTTTTCAACAGTATCTTAAATGTCCACTAGAGGTCGCCACCAGTGTTTCCCAAAATGCATCATGATTTCCCATCATGCAACTGTACTTCCTAGTCTGGTGCTTCTCTGACGACCGACTCTCCTAGGGCCAGGAGCCTGACTCATTCTAGGCTGGCCCCTAGGAGCTACATCTTGTGAATAGGAATATTACTGTAAATACATGATAGCTGCTAGGTTTCCCACAGTATCTTAAATGTCCACTAGAGGTCGCCGCCAGTATTTCCCAAAATGCATCATGATTTCCCATCATGCAACTGTGCTTCCTAGTCTGGTGCTTCTCTGACGACCGACTCTCCTAGGGCCAGGAACCTGACTCATTCTAGGCTGGCCCCTAGGAGCTAGATCCTGCCACGAGGACAGCATAATAGTCTCTGCGGGTCGCACATAATTATCCTCGGGACCGCCATTGCCCGTGCCAGGCGCGATCCCATTGGCTGCGCCACCAAATGGAAGGTCAAAGGTCACATTTTTATTTTTGAGTATGGAGTGGATATGCGGATTTGTGCTGACCGGTAGCCCGGGGCTACGTAAAACTGGCGGTTCTGGTTTTAGTTTTAGTTTATCGTACTGGGTATCCCCTGGTAGCTCCTCGTAGACGTTTCCCCGTATATCCGGGGGTTTGAAAGGGGGCGGGCGGGGTAGAGGAGATGTAGGGGGCTTCGGTGTAGCGGTCCTCCGACGAGAAGTGTCAGCAGTCTTACTTCCTTCGCTCTTCTTTTCTCTGAAGTATAAAGAACAATGTTATTATCATCATCATTATGATAATTGCTTTCTTCTTGTTGTTTTTATCGTTATTATTATTATTATTATTATTATTATTATTATTATTATCATTATCATCATTATCATTATTATTACAGTATTATCATAACTGCAGTATTAATATCATTATAATTTTTTAAAATTCTTCTTCTTATTTTTATCATTATTATTATTATTATTATTATTATTATTATTATTATTATTTTTATTATTATTATTATTATTATTATTATTATTATTACTAGTAGTAGTAGTAGTAGTAGTTATCATCACGATTGTCATTACTACTACCACTACTACTCCTACTACTACTACTACTACTACTACTACTACTACTACTACTACTACTACTACTACTACTACTACTACTACTAAAGCTACTGCTATTACTTACTATTACTACTACTACTACTACTACTACTACTACTACTACTACTACTACTACTACTACTACTACTACTACTACTAAAGCTACTGCTATTACTTACTATTACTACTACTACTACTACTACTACTACTACTACTACTACTACTACTACTACTACTACTACTACTACTACTACTACTACTACTTCTACTACTACTACTACTACATTAAAGTGTAGAAGAGATGACAGTACCTTCTACAACAGGCATATATCACTCCTATAAGAAGAGCTGTGGCCAAAACAGCGCCCCCAACGGCAGCTGCAAGAATCTCTGCAAAACAAAGGAAACATTTATATCATCTCGTTCATACCATGGGGGTGTTCGTGAATAGACGCACAATGACCAATCCTGACAACAAAGCCACTGACCGCTCGCTGTCTCTCATCATTGCCAGGGTTCGATTCCGGCCTGGGTATGTGGGAAAGTTGCCAGTGACTTACATGTACATAGCTTGCACGAGTAGAGATTTTGGGAACAGAAACCTGACTAGTCACCATTTCCCGCGTTAAATTAGTATTTATATTACCTACTGGTAGGTGGCGCTGCGTTATAATTTGGATGAATAAAAACGAGTGGATATGAAACCTGCCGGTCAACCTAAACAACCAGGCTGCGGCGAATATCCAAAGAATTACGTTCTTCGCATGTAGGTGTGCAGCTTTCTCTGTAACGTAAACGATAGGACAGCCCTCATTGGTCTTTGTCTTCTAGTAAAGTCATACTAAGGCCAGATTCGAGACCGCTACGATAGCTAGTGCTTCACGATTACACATAAAGTAATTGGTCTCTCGCATCATATGCTTTGCGTTATTTATCTAAGCCCCAACTAACAATGGTCGTTATGCGTTTTAACTTTGGAGGATAGGCCAGACCAATATGGTGTCATGAAATACGGCATGAGATTTAAAATCTTAGATTAAAAATGAAATCCACTTGATGAAAATACTACAAAGCGTGTATGAGTAGAATCATGTCCAGAGGCGATTTCGTGAAAAAAAACAGACAAAAGCCACCATGGTATTTCCTGCGTTAAAATTGTAGTTTTGTTATCCGTTGGTAGGTGGCGCTGCGTTGTGAATAGGAATGCGAGTAACTTACCCACGCTTACTCCTGAGGGGCTCCCAGTGGAGGGAGGGGTACTCTTTGTAACCGCAGGTGTTGTGGTAGTTCTCAAATCTTCAGATTGAGTAGAATAGGAAATATAATCAGACATTGAATAATCAATAGGCAGTTCATATAAAGAATAAAATCCTCTCACTAAAATCCTGTTCTCACTACTCGTTCTATAGATTGGCAAGTAGGCACACATATAGTCTATTTATCATTTATCTATCTATCTATCTATCTATCTATCTATCTATCTATCTATCTATCTATCTATCTATCTATCTATCTATATATATATATATATATATATATATATATATATATATATATTTATATATATATTTATATATATATATATATATATATATATATATATATATATATATATATATATATATATATATATATATATATATATATATATATATATATATATATATATATATATATATATATATATATATATATATATAAATATATATATAAATATATATATATATATATATATATATATATATATATATATATATATATATATATATATATATATATATATATATATATATATATATATATATATATACATATATATATATATATATATATATATATATA
>OZ012701.1:1375625-1420625 GCA_963942565.1 Maea johnstoni
CCTCCGTCTAGAGATTTTTTGTGTGCCAAATGCTATGTAATACACATCTTACTAGACCGAATAAAATCAAATCAAATGATATGAATGTTTTCTTTGAAATGTTTGTCTATGATGTTATTTGTTTTGCAGAGATTCTTGCAGCGGCCGTTGGGGGATCTGTTCTGGCCACAGCTCTTCTCATAGGAGTGATATATGCCTGTTGTAGAAGGTACTGTCATCTCTTGTACACTTAAAGTAGTAGTAGTAGTAGTAGTAGTAGTAGTAGTAGTAGTAGTAGTAGTAGTAGTAGTAGTAGTAGTAGTAATAGCATTGGTAGTAGTAGTAGTTATAGCAGTGGTAGTAGAAGTAGTTGTAGTAGTAGTAGTAGTAGTAGTAAGTACTAGCAGTAGTAGTAGTAGTAGTAGTAGTAGTAGTAGTAGTAGTAGTAGTAGTAGTAGTAGTAGTAGTAGTAGTAGTAGTAGTAGTAGTAGTAATAGCATTGGTAGTAGTAGTAGTTATAGCAGTGGTAGTAGAAGTAGTTGTAGTAGTAGTAGTAGTAGTAGTAGTAAGTACTAGCAGTAGCAGTAGTAGTAGTAGTAGTAGTAGTAGTAGTAGTAGTAGTAGTAAGTACTAGCAGTAGTAGTAGTAGTAGTAGTAGTAGTAGTAGTAGTAGTAGTAGTAGTAAGTACTAGCAGTAGTAGTAGTAGTAGTAGTAGTAGTAGTAGTAGTAAGTACTAGCAGTAGTAGCAGTAGTAGTAGTTGTAGTAGTAGTAGTAGTAGTAGTAGTAGTAGTAGTAGTAGTAGTAGTAGTAGTAGTAGTAAGTACTAGCAGCAGTAGTAGTAGTAGTAGTAGTAGTTGTAGTAATTGTAGTAGTAGTAGTAGTAGTAGTAGTAGTAGTAGTAGTAAGTAGTAGTAGTAGTAGTAGTAGTTGTAGTAGTAGTAGTAGTAGTAGTAGTAGTAGTAAGTACTAGCAGTAGTAGTAGTAGTAGTAGTAATGACAATCGTGATGATAACTAATAATAGTAATAATAATAATAATAATAAAAATTTTAAAAATGATAATGATATTAATACGGCAGTTATGATAATACTGTAATAATAATGATAATGATGATAATGATAATAATAATAATAATAATAATAATAATAATAATAATAATAACGATAAAAACAACAAGAAGAAAGCAATAATCATAATGATGATGATAACATTGTTCTTTATACTTCAGAGAAAAGAAGAGCGATGGAAGTAAGACCGCTGACACTTCTCGTCGGAGGACCGCTACACCGAAGCCCCCTACATCGCCTCTACCCCGCCCACCCCCTTTCAAACCCCCGGATATACGGGGGAATGTCTACGAGGAGCTACCAGGGGATACCCAGTACGATAAACTAAAACTAAAACCAGAGCCGCCAGTTTTACGTAGCCCCGGGCTACCGGTCAGCACAAATCCGCATATCCACTCCATACTCAAAAATAAAAATGTGACCTTTGACCTTCCATTTGGTGGCGCAGCCAATGGGATCGCGCCTGGCACGGGCAATGGCGGTCCCGAGGATAATTATGTGCGACCAGCAGAGACTATTATGCTGTCCTCGTGGCAGGATCTAGCTCCTAGGGGCCAGCCTAGAATGAGTCAGGTTCCTCCTGGCCCTAGGAGAGTCGGTCGTCAGAGAAGCACAAGACTAGGAAGTACAGTTGCATGATGGGAAATCATGATGCATTTTGGGAAACACTGGTGGCGACCTCTAGTGGACATTTAAGATACTGTTGAAAACCTAGCAACTATTATGTAGTTACAGTAATATTCCTATTCACCGGTCTGGGTGCTAGAGACAAGCCTAGACAGAGTCAAGTTCCTAGGAGAGTGGGTCGTCATAGAAGCATCAAGCTAGGAAGCACAGTTGCATGATGGGAAACCATGATGCAACACTGGTGGCGACCTCTAGTGGACATTAAGGACACTATGAAAAACCCATGTAGACAGCAATAATCCTATTCACTAGGAAGCGCAGGTGCATGATGGGAACCCATGATGCATTCTGGGAAATACTGGGGATGACATCTAGTGGACATTTAATATCCCATGGAAAACCTAGCAGCAATTGTGTATTTTACAGATATATTTCTATTCACCGGTGCTTGCCAGTTCCTGTATAACTATTAGTATTTGAAATACATGGATACCTATATTATACAACAGGTCAACATTTGTGGCAACAATATGTATAGGAGACCAGAAAAATGGCTAAAGCAATTCGTTTTGTATCAATACCAGAGTGCAATAAAGTACTAATAATACAAAATGCTACAGTGCCGGCATTTAATTCCTGCACTAAATGCGTGGGTCGCCCTGTCAAAATACACGCCCGCACCACCAACCCAGTTTCCTGGGCAGAGATGCGACTACAGGTCCCTGACCTCACAATGAAAGTAACTTTGATTAGCCAGCTATGGGGGTCATTGATGAGCTTAGCTTATCTTTTGACATGCTATCCGTTGGTGTTTGAACAACCAGGCACTTGCAGACGTCCGGTCGACTGGTGTGGGAACTAAATGTATCTGTACTGTATGAATGTTCACCTATGAAGTTTTAATTGTTGAAACCGTATTATATATTCTTATATTTATGTCCTATAGTGAACACTTCAGATATGCATGTGTGTCAGTTGAACAATACGATGCTGTGCTAAGGGAAGATTGCGCACGCTGCTTTAGATTTAGAACAGGGGATTCCCTTCTTATCTTGAGTTTCTCATACTGGTATCATTCAGGCATGATTATCCGATACTAGATTTTTTCATGTTGATGCATTTATTTCGTTTTTATATTCAAAGAGGTTATACTATTTCATCCTGACATGACAAAACTTAAAGCAACAGTAGTTCTCTTTGCAATATTATCCTACCCATTCTAATTTCATATTAAGTTGTCAATTCGAATTTTGGAATATCATTTAGATATTTCGATTCCAACACACAAAGTCCACCTGAAACGCTGTTATAAACATTATTCATTTCTAAATCTTAAACAGAGTGCTCCATTTTCTCCCTGCATGGTATCCTGTCGTCGATATATGCCATAAAAGAGACAACACAAATCGGGTACGTTAGCAAACCTCACACAAAGATTTTTTTTTCATATACCACTAATGCTCAATAGTTCCTACAGAAGTTTTCTTCTGAACCTGATGTACTTTTGCAACTGGAAATTATTTTCCAAAATACTTGAAGGAGAGTTGTTGGTAACGTTCGGATTAACAATTCTCCATCAAATATTTTCCTTACTATGCTTTGGCCTGCATGGTTTGAGCAAATTTGTCAGACTACTTTTGGCCGCTTTGAGCATTGACAGGTTAATGACTCTGACATGTAAACAATACTGCCAGCGATCTTGATTTGAATGAAATGAATGTGCTGGAAATCGTTACACTCCAAGATATCGCTTTCAGAGTGAAATGGAATAACAGGGAGAGTTGAACCTGTTTAAATTATAATTTAATATTAAACAGGAATGTTTGGAAATTAAAGTTGTGAGCTGGCTGGCACAGTTGCGCAAATGGCAATATATTGCAGCTGAAGTAGTGGAATTTGCGACCCCACTGTTTGTGCTTCGTGTGCTTCTTGTGTAATAAATCCGGTTTTAAACAATGAAACAACGCGTTTTCCTGTTCCTCGTAATTTCATTATTCATGCCAACAAAGCTTTTCTTATTCTCTGCACATACAGATGTATGTACATACATAAAACAAAAAAATATGTTCATTCCAACACACGCACACACACACATATATATACATATATATATATATATATATATATATATATATATATATATATATATATATATATACATATATATATATATATATATATATATATATATATATATATATATATATATATATATATATATATATATATATATATATATATATATATATATATACAGATTACTACTGGACAGATACACTATCCCTAATCATCTTTTCGAATCAAGAAAACGAAAAACATAAAATCCTCAAAATATCGGAGTAGCAGTCAGACAAACGCAACTCCAACCTAGACCGAGTCGGGATTCGAAGTGCCCAAGCACGTCACTGCCCGTAGGGCTTAATAGGTTCAGCATTCTCCCATTCGCCCAGATGGGATATTACTAGCTCGCGTAGTTAGTCGGCCGAAGGCCGGCTCAGCGTAGCGAGCATTTACGGTATATATATAGTGTAATGGCAGGGTACACACTGAGGCAGGTTTTTTGGTGTTGACGTCTGTCTGTTCGTCTCTCGTCGGGCTCGCTCGCTCGACCCTGCTCGCTCGATTACCTCGGAAAAATGAGCATAACGTTTTGCTTTAAGAGCACATTTTGCCGCCAGATCGTTTCATGTTTTAAATATTTCTTAATCAAATAATAAATTTGGATTGTTTCCTTTAAATTGTGTCAAAATAGCGTCTTGGTCGCCGACTATCGTGCAACACACGCCGAACTATGCAACAACTGAAACATACATGCTCACGTGCGACAAATGCTGACGTATTGAAATTACGTCATGTTACGATGGAATTCCGCGTATTCCAAAGTCGTAACTTCGATGTTCACGGTAAAAATGACTTTACTCATCTTTCCGTGAATCGATTTCAATGCAGTTTAAATTGCTACAACCGCCACAAATAATTCCACATGTCTCTTAATTCTAGATGGAATCTGTCGTGAAATGACGATTTTGCAACAGGTTGAAGTCGTAGTAATTTTTATGCCATATTTTCGGTCAATCGCTACGCATACTGTGTGTGGTTATTGCACAAATATGAAGCTCATATGAAGGGGCTTCCAATATGTTTCAGCGAAGTTTAAGTAAGGAATGACGTCACGGATAACAATAACAAACACTTTGTGACTGCATTTGAAGGGGAATGCAGAAATATCATCGAGCTGCGCGAGCATTTAAAGCTTTGCTTTCTCATCATATTAGGTAATAGCTCGCGTAGTGAGTCGGCCGAAGGCCGGCTCAGCGTAGCGAGCATTTACGGTATATATATAGTGTAATGGCAGGATACACACTGAGGCAGGTTTTTTGGTGTTGACGTCTGTCTGTTCGTCTCTCGTCGGGCTCGCTCGCTCGACCCTGCTCGCTCGATTACCTCGGAAAAATGAGCATAACTTTTTGCTTTAAGAGCACATTTTGCCGCCAGATCGTTTCATGTTTTAAATATTTCTTAATCAAATAATAAATTTGGATTGTTTCCTTTAAATTGTATTGAAATAACGTTTTGGTCGCCGACTATCGTGCAACACGCGCGGAACTATGCAACAACTGAAACATACATGCTCACGTGCGACAAATGCTGACGTCATGAAATGACATCATGTTTCGACGGAATTCCGCGGTTTCCAAAGTCGTAACTTCGATGTTCACGGTAAAAATGACTTTACTCATCTTTCCGTGAATCGATTTCAGTGCAGTTTAAATTGCCATAACCGCAACAAATAATTCTACATGTCTCTTAATTCTAGTTGAAATCTGTTGTGAAATGACGATTTTGCAACAGGTTGAAGTCGTAGTAATTTTTACTATGCCATATTTTTGCTCAATCGATCGCTACGCATACTGTGTGTGGTTATTGCACACATTTGAAGCTCATGTTAAGGGGCTTCCAATATGTTTCAGCGAGGTTCAAGTAAAGAAATGATAACTATAACAATAACAAACACTTTGTGACTGCATTTGAAAGGGAATGCAGAAATATCATCGAGCTGCGCGAGCATTTAAAGCTTTGCTTTCTCGTCATATTAGCTCGCGTAGTGAGTCGGCCGTAGGCCGGCTCAGCGTAGCGAGCATTTACGGTATAGGATGTCAACAATGCCATTGTCAATGGAAGTACATACTGAGGCCCTTGAAACCGTGTCCGCACTTCCGTCAACACTTCTGTCTGTTCGTCTCTTTGTCTCGCTCGCTCGATAACCTCGCGGGAAATGAACTTTTTGCTTTAAGAGCACATTTTGCCGCCAGATCGTTTCATGTTTTAAATATTTCTTAATCAAATAATAAATTTGGATTGTTTCCTTTAAATTGTGTCAAAATAGCGTCTTGGTCGCCGACTATCGTGCAACACACGCCGAACTATGCAACAACTGAAACATACATGCTCACGTGCGACAAATGCTGACGTCTTGAAATGACGTCATGTTACGATGGAATTCCGCGCATTCCAAAGTCGTAACTTCGATGTTCACGGTAAAACTGACTTTACTCGTCTTTCCGTGAATCGATTTCAATGCAGTTTAAATCGCTACAACCGCCACAAATAATTCTACATGTCTCTCAATTCTAGAGGAAATCTGTCGTGAAATGACGATTTTGCAACAGGTTGAAGTCGTAGTAATTTTTATGCCATATTTTCGGTCAATCGCTACGCATACTGTGTGTGGTTATTGCACAAATATGAAGCTCATATGAAGGGACTTCCAATATGTTTCAGCGAAGTTCAAGTAAAGAATGACGTCAGGGATAACAATAACAAACACTTTGTGACTGCATTTGAAGGGGAATGCAGAAATATCATCGAGCTGCGCGAGCATTTAAAGCTTTGCTTTCTCATCATATTAGGGAGAATCGACGATTACAAATTCGTCGTCAATAACGGTTTATGGTAGGAGTTTATTGATGAAATTGAGCGGCCAAAAAATCAAGTCATGCGTGCGATTGAAACATTGTCTGAAGCTTATATATGGGAAAATTTTTGGCATATTTTCGCGCCCGTGTACTTTTAGCTAATATGTCGAAAAAGGGGAACAACTTTACTGTAATTCCGCGCATAGCGAGACAGCGAAATATGTATAGGACGTACACCTACGGCATACTATTAAACTACGGAGATGCCTCATTCTGAGAATATCGCTAAACTGGCCATAAGTTCTTAAATCATGGTACGTGTGTGTTATGAATTCTTCAATTGATATTGTGCACGTACGTTGGCATACCCGTCAGCATTCAACAATCCAAAATCAGGATATATCACTTATCAGGCGGTTACTGCGACGTCTTTTGGTTTCATTTTGTTTAGTTCCAATTCTGGGAGGGGCCAGGTTAGTACTTTTGCTTAAGGAGCGGGCCTTTAGAGTTGGTAATCATGGAAACATATGTTAATAGGATAACTTTTATTTTAGCAGATCACAATTGCTGCATGATAATATTCACACAGTTTTAAAAAACACGCAGATAGCTTTGGAACTGAAAATGTCGTCATCAACAACATTTACATTGTGTGATCTTTCCAGACATTGTGTGATCTTTCAAGATCAAATACTTACTATGTTCAGCATATTATGAAATTCTTGGCTCTTGGCTAGAAAATGAATTTATTCTTGAGGAATTGTGGATGATTTTTGAAAGTTGGCAAATCAGTAGCTAATCTGAAGATTTCTGACCAAGTTATATAATTCATACCTGTTAACATTCAACCATCCAAAATCAGGAGATTTTATGCGGTTCCAATCCTGGCCACCAGGGGTCAGATTAGTTTATTAGTTTAGGAGTGGGCTATCATATTTTACAGGTGTTGGCAAATTGATAACCATACAAGTATGATTATGAAATAACTTTAATTTTATGTAGCAGATCACACTTGCAGCATGATGACAAATTCCCAGTTATGAGAAACACACAGAGATTGCTTTTGAACTGAATACATCATAATAGTCCATGACCCAGAGGTGGTCAGTATCATATTGGGGGAGGGGGGGGGGGGGGCAAATTCTGATTAATGTTTTTGAATTCCCCATATTCTCACCTTTATGGTATTTCAGTAACAAATATTTTCCAAATCAGACCTTTTTTCCCAGGTGAACATAGCTTTAAATATTTACACGATCACTAATTTGCTTTTCCTCACTACCCATATTCCTCATATAACTAATACATCTATATCCATTCCCCTTGAGACATGGATCCGTGCGCCGGCCTACATATTTTGGCGCACGGATCCATTCCTCTGCCATACCTCCCTAACCTTTGCGCTGTGTTGCGCCCAGCGCCACTAGCTTCATACTACTTTCCATTCCTTTCATTTCCCCTCCTATCACCTTGTATCGGACTTTCTCTGGATACAGTAAAACTATATTATTCTCACGAGGTAAACTTACATTTTAAAAATTAATATCACCCCGAATAGATTATAAGGCTTTGGAGTATATGTGTAGGCACTCGTGTATCTGTATAGGTGTATCAGGGCGCGATCATGCCACCTCGCAGCAAGTAAGGAAACTAAAATTGCATGTAACCCTTATGCTGCTAGTGGCTAATTTGGCCAATACAAATTGATACAAAAATCTTGAGAAATGACTGAAACCCTGGCAAGCGGGTACTCATATGAGAGTACTCGGCAAGAGCTATCCAATGAATACCAACTTGACAGGGTTTAGATGGTTTTCAAAAGTATTTGCGTCTTTGTGCTTTGGACGAAAGTATCGTCAGCAGTGGAAGGGTCAACCCTACTCTGTCACATTTTCAAAATCATGGAACGAATGTTTTAGCTTGATTGAAATGTATAAGTCTAACAGCAAAACGCCAGAGAATACTCACATTTTAAGTAGTTAGAGACTTGTTTATTGGTGTTTTGGGGTCGAAAGGGATATGCCTTAATTGTCATTGACTTCTCGTCCGCTGTCTTTTACCTCGGATGAAGAAAATAATGAATATGTAGCGAGAGACCAAATACTATATGCCTTATAGTGAAGAGCTGGATTCAATTCCAGGATTACCAGGTCTGGCATCAGTGCGAAGTCACGTGGGAACAAGGACCAATCCGGGCTCTCGTATCGATTACATTACACAGAAACCTGATCTCCACTATCAGCTGGGGATGCGCAGCAGGGTCTCAGCCAGCAGGGTGTCAGGGTGTCTTTTTGACACCCTGGTCTACGAAAAATACTTATTCTGGGGTGAAAAGACACACTATCTTTTGGTCAGAATTTTTTGAAAATATTTGTTACAAGTAGATATTTTAAAAAGTTTAATTTGTAAATGATAACAAAATCATTTGTTGAAGAAACAAAGCATATTATTACTTGATTTGTCAATGTTCATGGTCAGTATGGTGACTTTTAATTGTTTCAGTGAGGGGGTTTAGACACCCTGTCTTCTTGAAACCCCATTTTGGACACCCTGTTATGAAAATCCTGGCTAAGACCCTGATGCGCAGAGCACCAATTTTGGGCTACTAGCGGCTATTAGTTGACACTGGTTGAGGCTAGCTTGTTCATGTTGACCAGCTGGTTTCGAATCCACTTGTGTACAACTTGGTCATCTAAGCAGTAACCGGCACCCGTGTTACAGGTTGGACATTACGTGCGAGTGCTGCCATCTGGTGGATATGAGAAGAGATAGTTTTGCACAAGCGCCATAACGATAACCCAAGTCCATCACTCTCATCAATATCTGTAGGTAAAGCACCAGCCACTCAAAGTCAAGACGCTCTAGGGTCAATACCCAGGAGTGGATCGATAATAAGGGAAAGTCCCCTAGTCACTCAACAAGGGTTAACCCAGGATTTAGACCATTATCCTTGAGTGGTTTCAGGATTTCAAGAAGAAGGGGTGTTTATTTAGCGGAAAAAGTCAGCGTTTTTTTATATAAGGGTGCTTTTTTGGCCTGAAATCAGTGCTTTAGGGGTATTTTTAATGTTGATAACGAGCGTATGCGCCCCCCTAAATACCCAAGTGTCCCCCCGGGAATAAAGTTACCTGTGACTAGGGGTTAAACGGTGGTATTCCCCAGTACGCTGGTTTCTTCTACCACTCACACATGGCTGATCGCGATTTAGCCGCAATAGGGCAGAAAAAGTTATAATAAACGTTCCGAATTCTGTAAGGATGTCCACAGCGGCAAATCGAGGTCGCCAGTGGAATGGATATGTAGCGAGAGATAAAGTACTATATGCACTATAGTGAGATGCTGGACTCATGCCAGGAGTCGCTGACTGGCAGCAGCGCGAGGTCACGTGGGAACAAGGACCAATCAGGGCTCTCATATCGATTACATTACAGAGGAACCTGATCTCCCCCATCAGCTGGGCACCAATTTAGGGCTATTAGGGGGCTATTAGTTGACGCTGGTCGAGGCTAGCATGTTCAGGTTGGCCGGCTAGTTTCGAATCCACTTGTATTTGGTCCTCTAAGGGGTCGTGTTGAAATTTGATCATGTACTGATACATGTATTTGAATATTAATTTGCGACTTAATTGCCTCCATCATAACCTCTCACCCCGATTAATTCACCTTAAAATTCTTATACTATAGGTTGCCTTCGTCGTAAATCCCTTTTTTTCATAGTATCAATACCACGCCCTTTATTTTCTAAGTAAAATGGCTGTTTATATAGGAGTATATGAAAAACGTACTAGCGAGCCCCATCACCAAGGCAACGTTATATGCCTTGTATAGCATGACTCATATTATCTTTCTGAACTAGACCTGGGAAATCTGTGTATGCATATTCACTCCAATGCCCCGGAGTCCTTTAAATTCACCGACACGAACTATTCATAAACAACCTGTCGCCCACTCCACTGTGATGATCATCATGTGATGTCACAGATGAAGCAGACGACATTGGTTCGTGATTCCGCGATCGATCCCCCACATTGAATTATATTGGCAATTTCCCAATAGCTAAAATATCAATCTCTAGGGAGAGCTTCTGTGCGCTAGGTAGGTCGGATAAGCGCTTGATTTGCGCACGTAATTTTGGCGCCAATTTTCGCCTGCCACCCACCGCTAGCCATGCATGAACCCAGTTTCCAACTAGCCCGAGAGGTTCGAGGTACGAAATCACTTCTGTACAGTTTCCGAAAAATACAGGTGTGCGTTCGGTGCTCATTTTCAAAAGTCCCCTCACTTAAAGCAAAGTTGTCAATTTATCATTAAAAATTGATATTTAAAATCGATAAAATGGTTGTTTACGTGTACTTTGATGTACCACATAACCGCGAAATGATAGATTTGATTCATGCAGTTCGTTTCCGAGTTCATCCTAACGGGCCTCGTTTTGGCGAAAGGTGTTCTCGCGAAGCGGCTACGAGCATCCGTGTTAAGCGAGTGACCCATTTAACTGCCCGCATCTCAGGAAGGAATCATCGCTCGAATATCATCCAAAATGACGGGAATGCGGAATCTCGTGGTCCTATTCGCAGCGTGCATCGCACTCGGGAGCGCCCAGCGAACACTCAAGAGTATGATAGAACAAGATCCAGACTTAAGCGAGGTAAGTACCCAAAGATTCCCCTGACAACACAACAAGTTGCACTTGAAACTTTCGTCCATTTCGCTCAACCACCAGCACCGCCCTCCACTCAATCCTCATTCGTCCCAAAATCATACACAGAGATCCTGCACTTCCTGTTATTATAACCCCACGATAACGCCTTGTTTATACACTACACGTGTATTCGCTTATCTTATCTGATAAGGTAGGGTTTTGGCAGCGGTGCGCGGTAGCATCTCGCGTGGGAATTTTCGATTGATATGAGTGGACCAGCGTGACCTATTTAAAGTGACGCTACCTGTTGCTGCTGCAGCGGCCCCGCATCGCATACCTGTACAGTAGTGTACAATGATATGCCATCAGTTTCAACCATTAAGGTCCCAGGGGACCAACTGGACCACAGCCAGGTATAAGTCACACAAATGAAATCTAGAATAAGTAGAATGCATTTGTGATATAAAACTGGTGCACTTGTATTTGTGTCATGGACGATGTGTTTACCTGCTGATTCAGCGGCCCCGCATCACATACCTGTACAGTATGTACAATGGTAGCTGGATTGGAATGTTACGCGCTTTACTCATCCACAAATACTGTATGAAATGGGTCATGGACGATGGGGTGGCTTGCGGGGGTGGGCCCTTGAAAAGTACGCTATCAGTTTACTAAATGTATTAAGTCCCGTAGGTGTAACTTGTAACTAGGCCACAGCCAGGTATTAGTCACAAAAATAAAATCTAGAATAAGTAGAATGCATATTTGATTTAAAACTGATGCACATGTATTTGTGTCATGGATGATGTGGTGACATGCAGGGATGGGGGCTTAGAAAAGTACTCCAATACTTTGAAGTCCCTAGGGCCTAACTATTATCTAGGCCACAGCCAGGTATTACTATTAGTCATAAAATTAAAACAGAAAAAGTAGAATGCATTAATATGATGACTTGGGGCACATGTATCTGTGTCATGGATGATGGGTGCTTGTGGGGGTGGGCCCTTGAAAAGTATGCCATCAGTTTAAACCAGTTATTAGTCACAAAAATAAAATGTAGAAAAAGAAGAATGCATATATGATATTAAACTTGTGCATATGTATCTGTGTCCTGGATGATGGGTTTGCTTGAAGGGGAGGGCCTTTGAAAAGTACGCCATAGAATGCATTTATGATATAAAACTGATGCCCACACTTTAAAAGTACTCATGTGTTAAGGTTTCTAAGTAGGCCACACTATTCAGTCAGGTATTTGGCACAAAGACATAGAACCACTGTTTAAAAAATGAATACATATAATGCATCAGATGAACAAACACAACCAGTTATTTTTCACAAAAATAAAAGAGAGAATAAGTACAATGCATTTATGCTATAAAACTGGTGCACATGTATCCGTTTCATGGACGATAGAGTTGCTTCCAGGGGTTAGGTCAACTTCATTGGGGTGAGAATCCTTGAAAAGTACTTAACCCATTAATGCTCACAGCAGCCAAAACAGCCTGACAAATTAGGTTTAATCTTTCAGGCAAAAGCTTAGTTGGGGAAATATTTGAAGGAGAAATGTTAATTAGAACATTTCCAACAACTCTCCTTCAAATCTTTTGTAAAACAATTCTTGATTACCAAGATAATGGCAAAAGTATTATAGATCCAGACGACAATTTCAAATGAAACCCTTAAGCATTAATGGGTTAAGTTTTAAGGTTTCTAAGTGAGCCTCTCATTCGGCCAGATATTTGGTACAAAGATATAAAACATGAAAAATATGATGCATGTCTGATATGAAATTGATTTATATATATATGGACAGCGTCATGGTCACGGATGATAAACTTTGCTGCAGGAAGGGACCTTGAGAAGTTCACCAGTTGTTTACTCGGGTTCTAAGGTTTCTAAGTAGACCTCACTATCCAGCCAGGTATTTGGCACAAAGGTATACACCATGAACAAATACAATGCATGTCTGATATAAAACTGATTTACATATTATATGGTCCATCAACATGGATCACACAGTTAGCAGCAGGAGGGGACCTTGAGAAGTACACTATTAATTCTATGTACTAAGATCTGCCGCTCAGCATTGGTGCAGATTTATAGCCGAGACGATGTTGTTTGTTGCCAAAGCTGAGGCCGCCAATGGCCCCTATATAACAGGTTTGGGACCATTGTCTTAGCCAGGATTTAGAAACTGGGTGCCTAAAATTAGCAGTTGTAAAATTTTGGGGCGTCCAAATTTTTAAGGGGGATCACAATATACTCATATTTCAACAATAAACATGTATAAATTCATCAAAATAAGGAATGATATCACTAAACAATGTCATGAGAGTTATAAGGAGATGAGAAAATTCAATTATGAGCTTGAGATTTGAGATTTTTTAGAAATTCCACACTAAAAAATATGGGTGTCCTGAGGGGTGCTTTTTAAGGGTTTGGGTGTCCAAAAAGACACCCAGACGCCCTGCTGGCTAAGACCATGGTTGCTATGGCACCTAACGGGACCGCTTTAAACAGCTTCTCACTGAACCTAGCATGGAAATTCTTCGACTGCCTATCAAAAGGACTGGTTGGATGGGTCCTGGCTAGGTCTTGGGATTCCCACAGTCACTCACATCACATGCCTCATTTAATAGCAATTACCTGAATTGCATTAATTACCTAATTAGGTATTGCTATTGTCATCACTCGAATGATCTGAAATAACTATGGCTGGAGCTCTAGATATCTTTTTCAAATTGATCACAGCTTAAGCTTGTGAAAGGAAGAAGATGTGGACTTAGGTCATAGGCTCAGGCATGGTCTTAGGCAGCAGGGCGTCTGGGTGTCTTTTTGGACAGCCAAACCCTTAAATAGCATCCCTAAGGACACCCAAATATCTTTGAGAGGAATTTCTTAAAATGTCAATCTTAAGCATATTTAATTGAATTGTATATTGTGGTACCCCTTAAAGGGCAAATGCACCATCAGAATGATTTAGGTTCAAAATAAGCCTATACATGTCAGCTTTTAGGTAAGACCTCCACCGAACCTGTCCTCTGCAACACTACTCAGTTATAGCTTAAAGAAGTGACCAAGTAAAAGGCCTGAGGCAAAATGCACTCTATTTTTGGCATCTTTTAAGCACCAGCAGAACTTTTTTTGAGTGCTGTTTTGAACAGGCATCTCTTGCATCCTGTCTAAGACCCTGCCAGTAGCCTGTGGCTATGGACATGGTCTTAGCCAGTAGGGCGTCTGGGTGCCTTTTTGGACACCCAAACCTTTGACACCTCAGGACACCAAAATGTTTTAGTGTGGAATTTCTAGAAATCTCAATCTCAAGCTTAAAATTGAATTTTTTCATCTCCTTATAATTCCCAAGACATTGTTTAATGATATCATGCCTTATTATGATAAATTTATACATGTTTATGGTTGAAATATGAGTATATTGTGATGCCCCTTAAAGATTTGGATGCCCAAAGATTTTACAACTGCCAATTTTAGGCACCCAGTTTCTAAATCCTGGCTAAGACACTAGCTATGGACCCTTAATTTATCATTAAAGCTTCACTGGTCACGAAAGGGTTAATTGTTGAGATGTCTGTGGCAGGCGTAGAGTTAACCCTTCCAATGCTAAAGCTACTTTCGTCCAAAGCACAATAATGTAAAGATTTCTGAAAACCAACTAAACCCTGTCATGTTGGTATTCATTAGGTAGCTTTTGATAAGTACTCTCAGATGAGTACCCATGTGCCAGGGTTTCAGTCATATTTCAGGTTTTTTGCATCATTTTCTATTGGCCAAATTAGTGAGCAGCAGCAGTAATAGGGTTAAAACTATAATGGTTTGGCTATGACGACACACCTGCTAATCTTTATTGACCTCTGAGCCCCTGGTCAATATTCCAGTAATTAATTGATTGACACCCATCATAGTCTCAGCCAGCTAGGTGTCTGGGCGTCTTTTGGACATCCAAATCTCATGAAATCATCTTTCCGGACACCCTAAAAGATTTAATGAGGAATTTCCTTAAATGTCACTTTCAAGCATATCATTTTTTCACCTCAATATAATTCCCTCTGCGTTGTTTATATGGAGGTTATACCTTGTTTGAATATCTAAATGAATGTTCATTGTTGTAATCTGAGTATATCATGATCTCCCTTGAAACAAATGGATGACCATTAATTCTACAATTGCCAATTTTGGGCACCCATTATCTCAATCCTGGCTAATTAAGAGCCTGCCTAGTCATTTTCATTGATCTCTTATGCCCTGATCAATATTCCAGTTATTGATTGACATCTATGCTTAGAGCCCCAGGGCACAACGTTAACTTTTGCAGCGACTTGCCGCGTAAGGCAAGTGAGATTCAATTTTTGTCCTACTCCAACCTTCACTTGCCCTTGAAAAATTGTATGTGATAATTTTATAATATTTCATTGAAAACCAAGTAGAACATGGTTGGTTCTGGCATGTGAAAGCATATTTTCTAGGACAAGCTTGGATGGCAGACCACAAAACTTGCACACATTCACAAAAGTAAACCTGAAATATACAAAAGGTTCTTTCCTAGTGGGGCAAGCAAGATGCAATTTTCACTTGCCCCACAGCTATAATTTACAATTTCTACTTGCCCGGGGCAATTGGGCAAGCACCAATGTCGAGCCCTGAGCCCTCATTGAAAAGTGTCGCTTGGAACCATGATAGTAACTAAGAAATAGGGACTTAGCCAGGACCCGTCCTGCCACTTTCCTGAAAACCTCCTTTTTGGACAGACAAAAATTAAAATGAAGAATTTTTCATTTTGACTTTTTTGGGGAATAATCAAATATTTCCTAATAAACCATCTTCTAGGACATAGCTGGAGTATGAATTGACCTTTTTGACACTATAGGTCAGGGTCTTAGCCAGGATTTAGAAACTGGGTGCCTAAAATTGGCAGTTGTAAAATTTTTGGGCGTCCAAATTTTTAAGGGGAATCACAATATACTCGTAATACAACCATAAACATGTATAAATTCATCAAAATAAGGCATGATATCATTAAACAATGTCATGGGAATTATAAGGTAATGAAAAAGTTCAATTATAAGCTTGAGATTGAGATTTTTAGAAATTCCACACAAAAAATATTGGGTGTCCTCAGGGGTTCTTTTTAAGGGTTTGGGTGTCCAAAAAGGCACCCAGATGCCCTGCTGGCTAAGACCATGCTATAGGTTATTACTTGTAGTTGGTATAGTATTTGAAGTAGATTGGTAGCAAATCTGGATGGGCAGAAATTTTGTAATTTGCTGTTTTGGACAGGCATTTCTGAAATCCATTCATGCCTGTAGCACCAGAAATGGACCTGACTATGCATTTTGAGGTTCCATATATATATATATATATCTTTAACAATAACAATTTTCTAAACGTATGTCAAAGCTGAAAAGTAAAGCCCAGATGCACTGCTTGCTAAGACTATAAGCCCTAATCTCAATACATAGTCTTAGCCAGCAGGGCGTCTGGGTGTCTTTTTGGACACCCAAACCTTCAATAATGACCCCTAAGGACACCCAAATGTGTTTGTGAGGAATTTCTTAAAATGTCAATCTCAAGCATATGATTGAATTTATTCATCATAGTATAATTCCCATGATACTGTATAAGGATATTATGCCTTATTCTGATAAGTTTATACATGTTTATGGTTAAAATTTGAGTACATTGTGGTCCCCCTTAAAAATTTGGATGCCCAGAAATGTTACAATTGCCAATTTTGGGCACCTAGTTTCTAAATCCTGGCTAAGACCCTGGTTCTATATAGATCTTTAACAATAACAATTGTCTAGAAGTATGTCAAAACTGAAAAGTAAAGGCCAGATGCCCTGTTTGCTAAGACTATGTCCTAATCTCAATATATATGGTACTCGAAATGCAACCTCCTCACTATTAGCTCTTCCTAAATGTAATAAATCAATTGGCCAAAAATGCATTTCATACTCAGGGGCCCTGAGTCAGGGCCCAAAGTTTGGAATGGCTTAACTGAAGCAATCAGATGTGCACCATCTCTACCTTCCTTCAAGTCTCGATACCTAAAAGCTATGTACTGTACTACTTTGTAACCCTGGGGCCCTCGGGCTACTAATGTAAACATGCCAGAGGGCCTCAGGGAAGATCCTTACCATTGGACTGAGTTACCCTCTAAAATAAAGATTATTATTATTATTATTATTATTATTATTATTATTATTATTATTATTATTATTATTATTATTATATACATGTATGTTTTCTTTTCAGTTCAGGAAGGTTCTTTACAACAACAAGATTCTGTTGCTGCTTCAAGGCTCGACCACCACTCGCACAGTCTTTGCTCCCACGAACGAGGCGTTCAATCGTCTCTCTGATCGCAGACGAAGCTACATGAGGGGAAACAATGACAAGGTCAAGGAGATCCTGCACTACCACATGAGTGAGTAAAGAGAGAGTGGGGGGGGGGGGGGAGAAAGACAGAGAGAGAGAGTGAGCCAGAGAGAGAGAGAGAGCCAGAGAGAGAGAGAGAGAGCCAGAGAGAGAAAGAGAGCCAGAGAGAGAGAGAGATACAGAGAGGGAGAGAGATACAGAGAGGGAGAGAGAGTCAGAGAGATACAGAGAGAAAGAGACAGAGAGAGAGAGACAGAGGGAGGGAGAGACAGATAGCGGGAGGGAGGGAGAGAGAGAGAAGGAGAGAGATAGAATGGATTAGGTAAGTGTGACAGAATGGATTTCCCAAACTAGCTACTGGATGAGCGAATGGGTGGGTGGGGGGGGGGGAATCTTGTTAAAATTATTGTTAAAATATTGTATCGTTAAGGAAATATCAATACCATATTGTATCGCGAAAAATTAAAAAGTGCCTATCCCTTACAGTACCACACAAGTACACGTGAGTAGTCTGACTGAGAGATAGATAAGGTGAGCGAGAAAGTAAATAATGGATAAAATGTGAAATGATACTATACAGATAAAATAGAAATAAAGATAAAATGAAAGAGGAGGGAGATGGAGTCAGTCCTCATGTGATATTTGTATTTCATCATTATTGTCGATGAACTTGACCCTTCCAATGCTGAGGCTGCTTTTATTCAAAGCACAAGAATGCGAAGATTTTTGTAAACCATCCAAACCATGTCATGTTGGTATTCATTGGATAGCTCTCGCTGAGTACTCTCATATGAGTACCCATTCGCCAGGGTTCCAGTGATTTTTCAGGATCTTTGAATTGTTTTGTATATAGGCCAAATTGGCAGCAGCATAAGGGTTAATTATTTGAATAATTGATGTATACAAATTTTGCTATTTTGGGGTATTTTCAGTTGCGGGGAGCAGCGTGCGTACGACAGACCTGGACGTGACAGAGCCCGCTTCGAGCAGTACCCTAAAGAGTTCCCCTCTCTTCTTCCAGAGAGTGCAGGACGTACGTACAACACTCTATTACGCCTCACCCTTGCCTTTAAACATCAGATATCACCCCCAGGACTCTCTTAAATTCTCAATTTCAAGTGTATAATTGAATTTTTTCACCTCAATATAATCCCATAATACTGTATGATGATATTATGCCTTAATTCAATAAATGACTATGTGTTCATGGTTGTAATCCATATATATAGAGAGAGAAACAGAGAGAGAGATTTATATTGTATTTTCACTTTAATGTATTTTTTAGCACACTAAAGATATGAACTACCATTTTATTAATAAGCAAATGTTGATTTATGCTTTTTGCCGTATTAATTTGTGAAGAATTATCATGGTCACCTTTTATCCCATTAATTGATTGCCCATTTATATATATATATATATATATATATATATATATATATATATATATATATATATATATATATATATATATATATATATATATATACTGTAGAATGGCTAATTTTCCCGTGTGTTTTATTTTCCCGTGTGTTTTATTTTCCCGTTTTTTCCCGAATGCTATCAAACGGGGGGTCACTGTATGACTTCTGATCATGCTGTGACTGCAACTCACCTGCTTAAGGGATTAAATCCCTGGTGATCTGTTTCTAGTCGCCTCTCTAGACTGGTGAAAGTCCCACCACCGCATGCGCTGCTGCATGGCCATGCACATGCTTATATAACACTGGGAACTGTCTCCAGTCTATAAGATGCTTATCTAGACTGGTGATAGTCCCTTTGCAGTGTGCGTTGTTGAACTGTTAAGCACTTCAACCCATGGCACATGTTTATATAAGACTGTGGACTACTTAAAACAACTTAAGATCTACTTAAAACGGGAAAATTAAAAACGGGAAAAAACATATGTCTTCTTTTCGGAAATATTAGAAACGGGAAAACCCAAAAATGAAAAATTAGGGAAAATTGTCACACGGGAAAATTTGCTATTCTACAGTATATAAACATACATATATGCATGTGTTCATGTTTTGTTCTGAAAAATAAAATATAATTGTATATTTTGTAGTCGTATTTTGTGAATGGCGCCCGCATCAACCGTACCCTGTCCAACCTGCAAGCCAGCAACGGCGTCCTGCACTACATAGATAACGTCTTATTTGATCTGCCGTCCACCGATCCACTTCTGGCGTTTCTGAAGTCACCACAGCCTCAGAATACTCCCCCGTCTGCCATGCCTTCCATTAGGTATGTATAACTGCGTGCCTAATTCTGCCTTCAGCTCAAGAAGAAGTGGTAGTGTAGTAGCAGTAGTAGTAGTAGTAGTAGTAGTAGTAGTAGTAGTAGTAGTAGCAACAGTAGTAGTAGTAGTAGTAGCAGCAGGAGTAGTAGTAGCATCAGAAGTAGTAGTAGCAGTAGTAGAAGCAGTAGTAGTAGCAGCAGCAGTAGTAGTAGTAGTAGTAGCAGCAGCAGCAGCGATAGTAGTAGCGGCAGCAGTAGTA
Organism: Maea johnstoni; assembly: GCA_963942565.1. Classification (NCBI taxonomy): domain Eukaryota; kingdom Metazoa; phylum Annelida; class Polychaeta; order Spionida; family Magelonidae; genus Maea; species Maea johnstoni. The sequence continues at coordinate 1,395,752 of OZ012701.1, forward strand.
GTAGCAGTAGCGTACTTCTACTACTACTATATCTACTTCTACTACTACTACTACTACTTCGGCTGCATCTACTACTGCTACTACTACTACTACTACTACTACTACTACTACTACTACTACTACTACTACTACTACTACTACTACTACTACTACTCCTACTACTACTATTACTACTACTACTACTACTATGTCTACTACTACTATTATGTCTACTACTATGTCTACTACTACTACTTCTACTACTACTACTACTACTACTATTTCCACTACTACTACTACTTCTACTACTACTACTACTACTACTACTACTTCTACTACTACTACTACTACTAGAACTAAAACTAATAAATATTACTACTACTGCTAGAAGTCTTACATTGTGGTTTTAACCTATTTGACTGCAGTGTTTCTCTCGTTGATGTTTTTCAGACTGTTCTATGATTGGGTAAACAGAATAAGCAATACCGGCAATGAGACCCCCCTGAAGATGGCGCTCCGCAAAGAGGGAATTACGCTATTTGTACCTTCCGACGAGGCCATCCAACGTATAGCTCCAAATATGCGGAATACCATCACTAGAGACTTCGCAAAGCTTGGAGAGGTAAGGATATATATTTATATTTTATTCCATCGTTTTTCATCCATTTCTTTCCTTATTCTTTCATTTTCTCCTATTGTTGTCTATTGTTATTGCTATTGTTGTTTAAGATTTCTCCCATTAATGTACTTTGTTTTATATCTATCGTTATTTCTATTGTTATTCTCCAATTAAGCTCCATTGTTTTATTTCTACTATTTCTGTTGTTTCAGATTTCTATTGTTATTATTTCTATTGTTATTCTATTGTTGTTTCAGATTTCTCCTAATGTTATTCTTTGTTTTTTATCTATCATTATTTCTATTGTTTTCTCCGATTGAGATCCATTGTTTTATTTCTATTGTTGTTCCTGATTTCTATTGTCATTTCTATTGTTGTTTCAGATTCTGTCTCACCACGTGATTGAGAATGACCAGATGTACTACAGCAACATGTTTGAGGAGGATATGCGTCTTGGCAAGGGGATGGGAGAGAGCAGACCAACCATACAGATAGTGGAGGAGAACGGCATGAAGAAATGTAAGTTACTTTTATCTTAAGATCTATCTTTCTATCCTTCCATCCAACTTCATCTGTCTATCTATCCTTCCTACTGCTACTTTATCTATTTATCCATCTACTCTATATGTATGATGCTTTTAAAATATTCAAAAAGCACACAACTATCCTCTACCTCTATTTTAGTGCATAGTTTACTCTATATCTATTCTATATATAGACATACATGTCACACATACATATATATATATATATATATATATATATATATATATATATATATATATATATATATATATATATATATATATATATATTTATATATATATATATATATACAGAACAATGCAATAAAGAGGTGAAATTTTGTATTGAGGGTGTAATATTTTGTTAGGACATGTGAAGTTGTGCGGAGACAGAGCGCCCGCGACCGCACGTCAGGTGGAGAAATCTATCTCACTAAACTCAAGAGACAATTAAAAGCTGATCGCTGTGTCCCCTGACCTTAGCATGGAAATGGAGGCAAGCTCGCAAAATAAACAATGAATTGGCGCAAAAATTGTCAAGAGTTTAATAAGATAGCCTGGATATCTAATTTTGGTTCTGTTACAGATTACATCAACACTAAGGACAATGCCAAGGCGGAGATCATCTACCCCAACGTGACATGTGCCAATGGTGTGGTGCACATCATCGATAATCTCCTCTACGTCTATAGAAGTATCTACCAGACCATCCAGGGATCAGGCAATGTCGGAAGTGACGCAAGGTAACTATACCAATCACAAACTCAATATATGTCAATATACTCAATATATATCAATACTATGTCTTAATTAGCATAGCCGTGGTGCTCGGCGAGCAGGAAAATAAACAAAAAAGGCCTGTTTCCTTGTTTTAGGCTTCCAAAAAAAAAAAAAATTATACCAATCAGATTCTTCCTCCTATCCGATATCGGAAACATATTAGTCTTAGCTGTCAGTCTGGGCTTCTGGGTGCAGGGTCTCAGGCCTAAAAAAAGTTGTTTGTTTCCTGTAATCCTACCCTAACAAGTTTTTATTCAAAGAAATCCCTACCCTAAAGTTTTTTCTGCCCACTCAACTCCCAATCAACGTAAAACATGCATAAAACACACATATTTGACCAAAAAAATAATGCAAAAAAATAAATTTTACCGACCTACCTACCCTATTTTATTCTGACCGTTACAGGAAACAAACAATTTCTTTTTTTAGGCCTCAGCCAGTATTTAGAAACTGGGGGGGGGGGGGGGGGGGGGGGGGGCTAAAATTGGCAATTGTGATATAAATATGTGATTTTTTTTCAAAATCAGGCATTATATCCCAATACAATGTCATGGGAATAATATGGAGAGGAGTAAAATAATCTATATGCTTGAGATTAACATTTTAAGTTATTCCTCACAAAAAAAATTGGGTGTCCTGAGGGGTTTGGGTGTCCAAAAAGACACCCAGACGCCCTGGTAACTAAGATTATGTCTGGGTGTCATTTGGGCACCCAAACCCTCAAAGAGCACCCTTCAGGACAACCAGAAATCTCTGTGAGGAATTTCTTAAAATGTCGCTTTCAAGCATGTAATTGAATTTTTACACCTCAATATAATTCTGGCAGCCGCATTGCATATGGACATTATGCTTAATTTCATTCTGAAGTAAATATATGATAGATATTTGAATTTGTATATTGATAGACACAGAGGGCCTCCGGAAGAAACTTACCATTGGACTGAGTTACCCTCTTTAAATAAAGATTATTATTATTATTATTATTATTATTATTATTATTATTATTATTATTAATTTTATTGTTGTTATTACTATATGAATCTATTTTGGTGTAGCATGCTACCTTGAAAAAATAGATGCCCAAAAGTTTTACAATTGTCAATTTTCGGTACCCAGTTTCTAAATCCTGGCTAAGTCCCTGATCAGAAATACTGTTTTGATAGTTTCTGTAGGTAAGTGTAAGCTTAGGTTCTCTGCAACTTATTGCATTTGATCAAATACTTTAGATCAGGTAATTTTCCTTGTCCGAAATTTGGCGATCTATCCCATTTCGCTATTTGCCGTATCTTGATTTACTGATTGCTATCACTTGTGATTGGTAAATTAAAAACGGCAGTTTGCTGTTCTTACATTGACTCTTTACATCTGCGATAATTATGTGTTAAAACGGGCTCGGAAGGGTGGATTGAAATCAGTGTCTTAGCCAGGATTTAAAAACTGGGTGCCTAAAATTGGCAGTTGTAAAATCTTTGGGCGTCCACATTTTTAAGGGGGATCACAATATACTCATATTTCAACCCTAGACATGTATAAATTCATCAAAATAAGGCATGATATCATTATACAGTGTCAGTGCAATTATATGGAGATGCAAAATTTCAATTATATGCTTGAGATTGACATTTTAAGAAATTCCTTTCAAAATAATCTGGGTGTCCTGAGGAGTGTTTTTGAAGGGTTTGGGCGTCCAAAAAGACACCCAGACGCCCTGCTGGCTAAGACCATGGGAGTTGGTACAAGTCTGCATCTCGGCTATTGACGAGTGAAGTCAACATATTTATTTCATGTTTTCTTATTTATTGCAGTGATTTCACCAGTTATGTCAGTCGAAACAGTGAGATTCAGAATTTACTATCGTCGACGTCTGGACGTACCACGCTAGTCGTGCCAGTTAACCTCGCAGTGAGCCTATTGAAGAACCCTCCCAACCCTGAGGATAAGATGATTGACCAGATCAGAGATAACAGAGAGAGACTCAGGGATGTAAGTATGAAAGGGGTCTAAAAGGTGGATGGGTATGGTTCGGGACTGGCATTGTTTAACCCTTCCAATGCTAAGGCTACTTTTGTCCAAAACACAATGACGCAAAGATTTTTGAAAATTATCTCAACCCTGCCATGTTGGTATTCATTGGGAAGCTCTTGCTGAGAACTTTCAGATGAGTACCCATATGCCAGGGTTTCAGTTATTTTTCAGGTTTTTTGTATCGGCAAAATTAGCCACCAGCAGCATAAGGGTTAAGGTGATTGATCAGATCTTTGATAACGGGATTGAGACTTCAATACCTCAAAGATAAGGTGGTTAACCAGATCAGAGATAACAGAGAAAGACTCGGGTATGAAAGTATGAAAAGGGAAAGGGGTGTAAAAGGGTTAGGGTAGGGATGGGGACTGGCATGTTTAAGGTGATTGGTCAGATCTTTGAAAACGGGATTGAGACTTCAATACCTCAAAGATAAGGTGGTTAACCAGATCAGAGATAACAGAGAAAGACTCGGGTATGAAAGTATGAAAAGGGAAAGGGGTGTAAAAGGGTTAGGGTAGGGATGGGGACTGGCATGTTTAAGGTGATTGGTCAGATCTTTAATAACGGAGAAAGACTCAGGGATGTAAGTATGAAAGGGGAGGGGTGTAAAAGGGGATAGGGGTGGGGAGTGGCATGTTTAAGGTGATTGCATGGTCAGATCTTTAATAACGGGATTGAGACTTCAATACCTCAAAGATAAGGTGATTATAACCAGATCATTATTAGAGAAAAACTCAGAGATGCGAGGGTAAAATGAGCTAGAGGTATAATAGGATTAAAGGGGGTAGGGGGGTTGGGGATTGTCACCTTTAAGATGATTGGTCAGATATTCGATATCTGAGATATTCGTACCTCAAAGATAATTAAACTGATCATTAATAACAGAGAAAGATTCAGGGATATAAGTATGAAAGGGGCAAGGGGTATACAAGGGAGGAAGGGGTATAGGGGTGGGGATGGCCACCTTTTGATATGATCGGTCATATCTTTAACATCGGGATTTATGTATGAAAGGTTCAAGCGGTATAGAAGGGGGAATGAATGAGTGAAGATAAAATCAGCTGTGGCTGAAGTCTAGACCTATCCATAGTAGAATATCTTTCTCTTAACCCTTACCTTAAATCCTGCAACCTCATACCATCACATAGTCTTAGCCAGCAGGGCGTCATCTGGACACCCAAACCCTCAAAAATCCTCTTTTTTGTGAGGAATTTCTTAAAAAGTCATTTAAAGCATATACTTGATTTTTTTCACAGCCTGTTAATTCCCATTGAATTGTATTTGACATTTTGCTTTATTTCAATAAGTATATACATATCTATGGTTTTAATCCGTTGTGTTCTCCCTTGAAAAATAGGACGCCCAACAATTTTGCAATATGATTATGGACACCCTGCAGTTTCTAGATCCTAGCTGGCTAAGACCTCGACATACCATCATTTGTTTCAGTTGTTGCGGGCACACATCATCGAAGGTGAAAAGGTCACGACTACCCAGATTGGCCGTGAACAGGGTGGAATCCGTCGTCTCAGCTTCAACTCCATGCTGCCCAACGGGCGCCTCTCATTCTTCAGATATCAAAACAGTAAGTCCTTCTGTCACAATGGTGCGCCGGTGGCAATTAGGCCTAAAAAAAAATTGTTTGTTTCCTGTAACCCGACCGACCCTACCATTTCATTGCCGACCCTACGTCTTTTTACCTCCCGTCGTGAAACTTGAAAAAAAAAAGAAAAAAAAAAAAAAAAGATTTACCTACCTACCTACCCTATTTTTCTTGGAACCGTTACAGGAAACAAACAATTTTTTTTAGGCCTTACTGTAGAACACACACATATGACGTGTGTTCCAAATATAGCGAATTGGGGAGTTTTTGCATCATAGCGTATCTTTATATTAGCGACGGTAGCAGCCGCTGACAGCGCCAAAGTACAGAAAAAAAGTACAGCGTTTTTTATATGTAGCGAAGCAGAACCACACGCTATATATGTACGCTATATATAAACAGACACATAAGTTGTGTGTTCTACAGTAACCATTCCAATGCCAAGGCTACTTTTGTCCAATGCACAAGGAACGCAATGATTTTTGAAAACCATCTAAACCCTGTCATGTTGGTACTCATTGGATAGCTCCCGATGAGTACTATCAGATGAGTACCCATTTGCCAGGGTTTCATTCATTTTTTTAGGATTTTTGCATCATTTTGTATTGGTTAAATTAGCCACCACCAGCATAAGGGTTAAGATTGCCGACCAGAGTGCTGGGAGGTATGGGGTCCAGAGTTCAAATGAAAATTGTGTAAACAATTAAAATAAGTAAAACAGCGTGATAAAAGAAAGTGCATTATGATTTTTGAAATGACCAAAATAAACATGGACAATACACGTAAAAATTGCACCATGCCCTAACAAAGTAAGACCAACAATTGGAGATATATAAGAGAAGTATCTAACAAACATAAGGGGATACTGACCAGTTATGCAATATAAAACAATCCTATTCCCATGTACTGCTAAATTTGAATATATATGTATATGTATGTGAATATGTATATACATATATATAGATATATATATATATATATATATATATATATATATATATATATATATATATATATATATATATATTATATATATATATATATATATATATATATATATATATATATATATAATTATATAATTATATATATATATATATATGTATATATATATATATATATATATATATATATATATATATATATATATATATATATATATATATATATATATATATATATATATATATATGTGTGTGTGTGTGTGTGTGTGTGTATCAGGGTTTGACTTGCCCAGGTGCATGTGCCCCTAGATTTTGCTTTTGGCCCCTAGATTTTTCAGACTAGGGGTCTGAAATAGTATATACATGAGTATAATAATACAGAAATACTGTTTTTGACCATTAAATTTATCAAAAGACCTTTTTGGGCCCCTAGCCTGATATCTAAGGGTCAGACCCTGTATATATATATACATATATATATATGGACAAAAGTGACTAAAGTCTAATCCTCCATTTTACAGACACGTACGTCCATGGCAACCACACGACCGCCAGAGTTCTCCTCTCAGACATCGGCGCCATCAACGGCATCGTTCACTATATAGACCGCGTCCTGGGCGTGCCCTTCAGGAGAACAGGCGAAGACATCAAACAGAACAGCAACCTCCTGTAAGTAACAGTAGTGATGATATATGTAACTGTAATCATGTGAGAAAGTTGCCAGCGACTTGGGGTTCCTTAACTAGTAACAGTTGTGATGATAATGTAACTGTAATCATGTGAGAAAGTTGCCAGTGACTTGGGGTTCCTTAACTAGTAACAGTTGTGATGATAATGTAACTGTAATCATGTGAGAAAGTTGCCAGCGGCTTGGGGTTCCTTAACCCATTAACACTCAGGACGGCCAAAATAGGCCTGACGATTTTGAAAATATCTAACTTATAAAAGCATTTTTTGGAAAAACATTTGAAGGAGAAATGTTGATAAGAAGCTAAACAACAACTCTCCTCCAAATATTTATTGAAATTTTGCTTTATTCCTTAGTTATTTACAAAAGTACGAAAGTAGCAGACTATACTTTCTAGAGAAACTCTGAGTGTGAATGGGTTAACTAGTAACAATTAGCTTGTCGCTCCTTAGCCATAATATGGCAGAAAAAGTGATGAAAGTCAATTAGAATTAGGAATTTCAATTGTGATCACTTTTTCTGCCGTATTGTAGCTAAGTCATGACCAACCGGTTCCAATTGGTGGAGGAAACCCGAAAACCACTGCATAGCCCCAAGTCACAGCATAGTTTTAGCCATAAGGGCGTCATTTGGGCACCCAAACCCTCAAAAAATCATCACTCAGGACACCCAAATATTTTGAAATGAATTTCTTAAAATTGTCAATTAAAAGCATTAATTGAATTTGTTCACTTCGGCAGCTAAGTCTTTCCCTGTTTATTTTGATGTTGTATTATAACTGATATCTGATCATAGTCTGGGCGTCTTTTGGACACCCAAAATCACCCTTCAGGACACCCAAAATATTTTGTGAGGAATTTCTTAAAATGACAATTTCAAGCATATATGTGAAATTCTTTCACCTTAATATAATTTACATGGCATTGTATATGGACATTATGCTTCATATCATTAGGTAAATACATGTTTATGGTTGTTATCTGAGCAAATTGTGGTCCCCCTTTTAAAAAGAGGACACCCAAATGTTTCACAATTGCCAATTTTGGGCACCCAGTTTCTAAATCCTGGCTAAGACACTGTGTCTGCATGATTAAAGTTTTCTGTATTTCTGGTAATTTACGAGAAGTTTATGATCCATGATCTGTTCGCATCTATTTATAAAAAGAATTACATCCGTGATGCCACAGACGTCCCTCTTGTTCATTTTGATATCTGATTATTATTTTCCATATTTCAGGAAGTTCTACGAGAGACTGATGGAGCATGATCTGTACCCCATGCTTGAGGACAGGAACCGGCAATACACGATCTTCGCGTTTAACAACTCCGGCTACTACCACATGAACCGCACTCAGTATGGAGAGGAGATCATTGAGCCGGAATTCAACGATAAGTTCGGATGGGTAAGGAAGAAAAAACATTTATTCTGTAAATTCTGTTAATTTACCGATGTTTTTAATTTGCCTGTAAATTCCGTTAATTTACCGATGTTTTTAATTTGCCTTTAAATTCTATTAATTTACCAATGTTTTTAATTTGCCTGTAAATTCTGTTAATTTACCGATGTTTTTAATTTGCCTTTTAATCCTGTTAATTTACCAATGTTTTTAATTTGCCGATATTTACCAATTGTTCGATCAAAATTCAACGATAAATCTGGATGGGTAAGGAAAAATATATATATACTGTAAAATCTGTTAATTTACCGATGTTTTTAATTTGCCAATATTAACCGATTGTTCAGTCAGAATTCAGTGATAGATTTGGATGGGTAAGAAAGAAAAAACATAGATACTTTAAATTCTGTTAATTTACAGATGTAATTAATTTGCCTGTAAATCTTGTTAATTTACCAATGTTTTTAATTAGCCGATATTTACCAATTGTTCAGCGAGAATTCAATGATAAATTTGGATGGATAAGGAAGAAAAAACCTATGCCGTAAATTCTCAGAAATTTAGACGACCCTAGGAATTTGGGCCACTACAATTATTTTGCAAACACATCGCCATTTCAAAAGGAGTTTATTTGACTATATGGATCATAAACATCTGTCCATTGACTTTTTGTAAAGCGCTTCTGGACATAAACGGTGGAAGGGACGCTATACCAAATATCAATTATTATTATTGTTATTATTATTATCATTATTATAATTATTATTATTTCTATTGTTATTTTTGTTAATATTATTACTATTAAATGATTCCTGGGAAATATGGACCACCCTTGATATATCACTGGTAGTTGTTTCACTAAGTATGGACAACTTTTACCCTGTTTTGTCAGTACTTTCATAAAGGCTAAGATCCTCTGCCACTATGTAATTTTTATGACATTTCTATGCCTTTTCTTGATAAGTACATATTTTGGCTTCTTATTTGAATATATATTGGCTTCTTATTTGAATATGGGGCCTGCTCTGACGCCTGACGGCCAAATATTTAAATATGCTATACTCTTTCTTGAAAAGTCCTTGCTAAGATTCTCTGCCACTATAGTCTGTCTGACTCGAGTTTGGCAATCACTTTTCCCACTTTTTTGTGACAAAACGTTCAAGTTTGCCATCCAAACTTGGCAAACCTCTTTGGAGCACTACTACGTGTATGTACAAACATACTTTTTGTCTCAGGTCCGCAAAATGTTGATTTTGCTCATTAGTTCCTATTGTAAAATGTGCACATTGCCGACACTACGATCTCTCATGTTTGTCTGTTGCGAACAATACAAACACGCGAGATCGTATTGTTGGCAATGGACACATCTTACAATGGGACCTAATGAGCAAAATCAACATTTTGCGGAGTTGAGACAAAAAATATGTTTACACATATATGTAGTAGTGCTCCTAACATGTTTGCCAAGTTTGGATGGAAAACTCGAACGTTTTGTCACAAAAAAGTGGCAAAATTGATTGCCAAACTCGAGTCATACAGACTATAGGTAGCATTGAGATTATCCATGTATGTATTGTGCGTGTTACTCACAGGTGATGAGGAGACACATCGTGGAAGGTATCCACTATCTTGACGATATCACAGGCCGCGGCAACCTGGAACTCCAGACTCTGAAAGACGTCATCACCGTCAAACAGCAAAACCAAGGTAGGCCACCGCTAGATAATCAGTTCTGTGTATTATATATCTGTTACATAGATAGATAATGTGTGTGTAAGCACACATAAACACTACACACACATATATATATATACTATTTATATAATATATGTATATATATATATATATATATATATATATATATATATAATATATATATATATATATATAATGATAATGATAATAAAAAATAATAATAATGATAATGATGATAATAATAATAGTAATGATAATGATAATAATAAAAATGATAATGATAATAATAATAATAATAATAATAATAATAATAATATTTATAATAATAATAATAATAATGATAATAATAGTTGATATGTTGTAACATGTGGAGACATGATTGTAACTTTATATAATTTAATAAGTTATATCAAAAAATAAATGGACCTGGATAAACAAACCATGTTTCTTTAAAGAAAATGTATCTTAAATGTTTCGTCACTTCCTCCTTTCAGAATACTACGTGCAGATCGGAGTGACTCAGGCCAAGGTCATTATGTGGGATATGGCAACTGTCAACGGAGTCGTACATATCATCGATGAGGTGCTATTCATCGACGGTGCGGGCGGAGATATTGTAACAAGCGGCGCCACCTATAATATACTATCGTCACTACTACTTGTTTTTGCCACTCTCTACCAATTGATGTTATAATTGACCAAAATATGACGCATCTCATGTTCTGTTATTATAGTGGATCTGATTATGGTATACAGGGCACAACATTAACTTTTGCGGCGACTTGCCCGGTAGGGCAAGTAAGATTCAAATATCACTTGCCCTACTCCAACTTTTACCTGCCCTTGAAAAATTGTATGTTTTATAATGTTTCATTTAAGACCAAGTAGAACATGGTGCTGTCATGTGAAAGCATATTTTCTAGGACAAGATTGGATGTCAGGCCACAAAACTGGCGCACATTCTCAAAAGTAAACCCGAAATATATAAATCATACTTGTCCAGTGGGGCAAGTAAGATATTCTTTTCACTTGCCCTTAAGCTATAATTTACAAATTCTACTTGCCCGGGGCAACGGGGCAAGCACCAATGTCGAGCCCTGGTATATCATCACTTCAATCATGTGATATATCTTGTATACACTTGTGAAACGGTTGGAGATGTTTTGGGGATCTCCTTCAAGTCAAGTGATATATCTTGTATACCGTTGTTATACGATTGGATCTGTCTTGGGTATATCCTTCAATTAATTGATATATGATACAAGAATTATGATTATACCCAATTTATGCTGTTATAATTGACCAAAAACAACTTTCAAGTATATCCTTCAGTGATTTACCTTGTATGCAGTTCTTATAAGGTGGGATCTGTTTTGGGTATATCTTTCAATTAATTGATATATGAATACATGAACTATGATTATACCCACTGTATGCTGTTATAATTGACCAAAAACAACTTAAGTATATCCTTCAGTGATATTTCTTGTATACAGTTGTTATACTGTTGGATCTGTTTTGGGTATATCCTTCAATTAATTGATATATGAATATATAAGAATAATGATTATACCCACTCTATACTGGTATAATTGACCAAAAACATGTCGCCTTTCACAATGCACTGCTATGATTGACCAAAAGATATCTTGCTGACCTCTTTTCATATAGTTGGTATGATAATGGGATATTGATCAGAAAAAAGTCATGCTTTTATAAATGATATAACTATAGATTTTCCTCGGCACATGTATTGTTCATATGTCTCCCATATTTGGATACTCTCTGGTAAATACTCAATGTCGGAAGGAAAGAGATGTTGATTCTGATAAATGTATGAAGATTTTGAAAGATGTTAACCAGTGCTGAACCTTTAGAAATGAAGTAGGTTTTAAATTAAAATTTACTGAATAATTTTTAATAATTGAATTCCTATTATACCTAGTTTTATCTATTAAGTAAGAGATTATCATGTCAGTTGTGTTGAAACAGAAAGGAATATTTTTATTTCGGCAAAACAACTTTGTTTAGATCAACTAGAAGTCAGAAGGACATTATAGGAATCTAACAGAGATCACCTATAAACAGATTTAATTGACATGCCCTTAGGGCTAGTAGCACATAAAATTAACATTACTAAGATCTCGATACCGAAATGAAATTTGTTACGAAAACCCCTGTAAATAACCTTATAGTTGAACCATGATGTCGATAAACTTCCATATTTCAAGTTCCTGGCACATTTTATTTTTATATTTGTGGTTTTATATCTTGTGCTGATTGCGAGAATTAGGATGTGTGAGACATTCTGCCTCCTGTTAGTGAGATTACGGGGAAGGAAAAGATCTTTTAACGAATGCGTTCATTCAGTAATAAATATTAGCTGTCACTGAATACAGTCTTTGTGATGAATATACCAAGCTTGGGCGTGAAATAAGTTTAAAAAGTTGACATGAAAACTTCAGCACCTTGGAGACAATCAAAAACCCTAAATTCTTTCTTTTTATGAGAGGGAAGTCGGTGTACGGTGAGTGCTATGTTATTCACAAAGATTCAATGTTTTCCCACATAGGATACAATGTTTACATATGTAGGATACAATGTTTACATGAGTAGGATACATTGTTTACATATGTAGGATACTATATTTCCCAATGCAGGAGGCTATGTTTCTCTATGTATTATACAATGTTTCCCTATGTATTATACAATGTTTCTCTATGTATTATACAATGTTTCTCTATGTATGATACAACGTATCCCTGTTCTAGAAATAATGTTTCTATTTGCTATGTTGCATACTTTTCTTTCCCTATAGCTATCTCAGATACAATGTTTCACTTTTATGGCTGCTATATTTCCCTCTGTAACATACAATGTTTCTTTCAAAGGATACAACGTTTTCTATGTAGGCTATGAATCTCTTATTGAGCTACCATATTTGTCTGTATAGCTTACAATATTTGCAATGTATCACGCAATGTTTCCCTTTATGATGACATATTTTTGCCTATCTAGCATCAAACTTTTTTCCTTGAAGGATGCGATGTTTTCCTATGTGAATCACTTTACTGCTCCCTGTTCATTCCAGTATACGCCCATTTATCAATAGTTATACTCATTCAATGATGATGAAAAATCATTATTAGTCATTTAGTTTGTGTTTTTACACAATACTGGTAAGTGCATTTACACAAAGAATGCTTTATGCTTAGAAGGTGACAGCTATCATATTCAAAGATAAGAGTATGAAATAATAAGTAATTTTGCTGACTGATGCATTTATTTGTAGATAGAATGACAAGGTTTTATGTTTTAAGTTCGGAAACCCTATTACATAGGGGTATCAAGATAAAGACCTGTCATTGTTTTAAAGGGAAAAACTGTGAAGTGACAATTAAAGTGTGTATAGAGAGATAGCATACTCTTAGGGGTTGATATCATATACTATACTTTTCTCTTAATAATCATCTGCTCTTTATAACACTCACTTAGATGATAAACTTATTGCTGTTTGGCTTTGTATATATATATATATATATATATATATATATATATATATATATATATATATATATATATATATATATATATATATATATATATATATATATATATGATGTATGCATTTTTATGCATATACATACAATATAAATCTGAATCTTTAAGTGATAACAAAACAAACATTCCTGCTTTTTTAACACTTGGCATAAGTCAGTTATTTGTTGAAATATGTACTAAAAGTATTAGCATAATGAAGTGGGTTGTATGCATTTATCTTAGAACAAAGGTGGTCATGTTTATGTAATGTATAGTTCCTGAAACTTGCATATGTGATGCGTGTCAATGGTATCTAATAGCAAAACCAAAAAAAAGTTATCAATCCCAGAATGTTTAGCTGTTAAAGTTGCTTTTGTGCAAAAATGTGGAGATTGCCCGAAACAAAAAAGAATTTATTGAGATTGATGAACTGATTGGCAATGCAAAATTTCATGAATAGGCTGATTATGAATGAAGCCTTTTAATCAAAACATTTTACCAATTAGCCTAAAAGTGCATTCACAGATGCTGAATTTAAAGATAGTCTCTTACCCATACTAAAGTTGCGCACTGTATTTGTGTATATATATGTTTTATATATATATATATATATATATATATATATATATATATATATATATATATATATATATATATATATATTTATATATATATATTTATATATATATATTTATATATATATATTTATATATATATATTTATATATATATATATATATATATATATATATATATATATATATATATATATATATATATATATATATATATATATATATATATATATATATATCATAGTTGAGCAGTTGCCTATACCTAAGCTGGGTGAGTGTGAAGAAACAAGAAGACGCTGAATTGCACTGTATATAGCTCACTTGATGATGAAGGCTGCTCTTTTAGATTTGTATATCAGTATATGATACTGAATGGATTTTTATACAAAATTTGTGCTCTAGAATGCTCATAATAATATTGATAACATCTGGTAGAAGATGAAATAATATGTGTATGTTTATACATGCTAGATGACTAGCTGGTAGTGTTACTAATGTTAGTGGGACCAGATTTAGAAAATATTTTCATATATATGAACTGCCTTGATTATACATATATATACATTCATGTATACACTTAGGAGACATTTCTACTGGAATTCATAACAACGTCCATGATGAATAAATTTGAAAAATTATTATTATGTGTTAGTGTTTCTTTTATTATGGAACTAAGGTGCAATCCTAAAATATGAAAATAAGACATCTTTACAAAGCAGCTTCCATTCCTAGATGCAAACCTTGTTGTTTGAATAAAATTTGTATTGCATATAAATTACAATAGGTTAATGCCTATGTCCTCCTGTCCTGTACAGATATCTAACCAGTCCAAACTATTTACAGTGTAGTAATATTGATATGCATTAACTGCAAATAATAAGCCGTAATCATAATTAACCATATACAGCTCCCGTCAGGTCACAACGATTTCATTGTATGCAAGTTCTTGGGGAACTAACCCCAAGTAAATGGTAAATTTCTTATATACCTTGACATAAGAATATTTTTTTGAGAGTTGTTGTTTGGTATTAATCAAAAACATTTCTCCGATAAATACTTTCTGAAAAAATACACTTCAAAAATGTATCGATCACTATCATATTTAAGGTATTTTTGCACACTATAGGCAAGAATTTCTCAAGAAGTCCAAATTTGCTCAATTCTATCATCTAGCAGCTGGTGAGCCTCACCAGTGCACATGATCAGAGTTATAAATCTGCTTCAAGGCATGTGACAAATTTGCCAGTGACTTGGGTTTAGCCTGTCTTTTTTCTGAAAGGTTTCTATAGCCACCACCATCCCACAAGCTAGTTGTAACCTGGCTTCAACAATAGACCTATGGTTGTCTAAGCTTCAACATGACAGAAAAAATGATAATAATCTAAATATGAAATCCAAATATTCAATCTGGTTATTTTTGAAAGACTTCCAGTTAAGGATTTTATCATTTTTCGATTTTTGATTTGAAGATCAATCATCCAAAATCATGATGTAAAAGCAAGTAAGAAACATAAGTCCAACAATTCCTAGTTGCTTTATACATGAGAAATCACTATGCAACTTATTAGGTGGCGCCATCTGATGAGGAGATGGCGATTTAAAAAGTGCAAAATATAGTTTTACTTTTCGCTTATAGATGGCGCCACTAAAAACAGGAAGATGGGGCCATAAACTTCCAGAAGAGATACTACCCAAAACTTCCGAAGAAGTGAGGTAAGTGTTGATTGCTTCGTGATCCACTTACCCAAATACAAACAGTGACGTCGGGGGGATTAGGACAGTATTTGAAAGTCGTGTGGTGGATATATTCGCCTTAGTTAAGCCGTAGTCTCTCAGGCGTGAGTAATTTTGGGACAAGCCATCGCCGATTCTGCTGATTTTTCAGTGGTGATATTTGACCTAGATTTCCCCCGAGGATTTCCTGTTTATTTAACCTATTCTCAACTGGAGCGTATTTATGGAATTACACATAGGAACAAAAATAATGATCAAAAAGTAACATTTAAGGGTCATTTTTAGCCAAAATGTATATCACCCTCATCCCCCCCCCACTTTTTTAGGCGGGGGGGGGGGGGGGGGGGGGGGGGGGGGGGGTGTTGCATGCATGTTGCCATAGTAATATCTAGATTTGCTACAAGTCTGTGTCATCTGGCTCCCTTCCTTAGTCTCACTGATCTTACTGTTGATTTCTTACTGAGTTGATTTTACTCCAGGTTTAGTGCTGAATAAATCCACAAGGGGGACACACTTGAGCTCCAAACTGCAACTTCTGAAAACTGTGCTGCCATCTTTAGGTTGAGAGAGACATTACACCTATTGAAGTGATCACGGCATGGCATTAAACCTAACTCAGCCAGAGGACCAGGCTAAGGCCTAAAAAGTTAATTGTTTTTTTCCTGTAACGGTCCGACAAAAAAAGGGTAGGTAGGTCGGTAAAAAAAAAATTTGCATTATTTTTTTGGTCAAAATTGTGTGTTTTATGCATGTTTTACGTTGATTGGGAGTTGGGAGGGCGATAAAAACTTTAGGGTAGTGATTTTTTTGAATAGAAACTTGTTAGGGTACGGTTACAGGACACAAACAACTTGTTTTTTTAGGCCTAAGTAATATCTAGACATTGTGTTCCCACACAGTTTTCAACGCTTGTTCGTTACCCTCGTTCGTTGCTCTTGTGCACTGTCATGGCAACCATATGTAAACAACTTTTTAAAGAGGCCTTGTTTCCACAAATTAAAAGCACTTTTCCCAAAAATTGCATTGAATTTTTTTTTATATATTATATAGTGCTCGGACGATTACTCGTATGGTCGAGCATTCGGTCGTCACGCCATGCTCGACCCATGGTCGACCATGCCAAGGAATGGTCGACCGAAAACGAGTATAATGAATAAGCGCTAGTCTGTCCAAAAGCAAAAATATTACACAATGAAAGTAACTTACCACGCCGCCAACCTTCCTATCTAGCGAAATATCTACCATGAAATGAAAATAAACTTACCTTTATGTTGTTGTTGCTGTTGTTTCCTCACCTACATCTACGCAGCGCTTCGTCGTTGTAAACAACATGGCTAACTGCGCACTGCGCATGTACTTATTCTATTACTTTCGGGGGACCGGCGCCGCTCCTGAATTGTCCCGACATGGTCGACCATGGTCGAGTATCGGTCGGCAGCTTCTGCCGATTACTCGACCATGATATTTTCAACGATTCCGAGCACTAATATTATGTAATAGCCATTAAGACGTTGCCAGACAGCTGAGTTGGAAAACCCAAGGCCTCAGGAGGTCTGATGCATCTCACAGATTCTGGCCTGCAGCCCTCACCTATGCATTGCATCAGACCCCCCTTGGCCTTGGATTTTCACACACAGCAGCCTAGCTCAATCTTATAAGCCCTATAACATATACTCCAAAATATTTGAAACTGAAATTTTAAGGAATTACTGGAAAGTAAAATTTGGGTGTCCAGAGGAATGATTTTCGAGGGTTTAGGTGTTCAAATAATGCCCTGTTGGCTAAGATCACATCATAATTGGTTTTTGAACACCAATGTTAGATTTGTCTAAGAACACAAATGTTTTGCTACTCATAGAACTTGCATATCAACAACCCAAACTATGTTTTTGTAAAATAGTAACATTACAAATATTTTTTTCATTTCCAGTGCATAGTGGACTGATGTAGATTTTCAAGGGAGAAAGGTGGTCAGAAACCAGAAGGCTATCCTAGTTTTACTTCTAAGTCCCAGCCAAAGAACATGGACAAGCGCAAGAAAAAAACAATGACATGTGCATGTCCAACATGTGGCAAAGAATTCCGAACCCCGGGAGAAATGCGAAAACACGAAAAATACCACAAGGGGATCCGAAACTACGAGTGTGAGGATTGTGGGAAGGCTTTCTACACAAATTCTAACTTACGCTGCCATGTTGCTGCTGTGCATTCAACTGAGCGACCGTTCAAGTGTGATAAATGCGAGAAAGCGTTCGCCCTAGAGCCGGCACTTCGGGCCCATAAGCGAACACATGGGGATGAATATTCGCATGTGTGTGAAACCTGTGGTAAGGGTTTCCACTACCAGAGCGCGCTGAACATTCACACGAAGACGAAACACTCTGATGACCGCCCGTTCAAATGTGACATCTGTGGAAACGGCTATCAACTGAAATGCATCCTCCAATCGCACCTTCTTATTCACACGGGCGAAAAGAACTTCAAATGCGATCATTGCGGGCGGGCGTTTATGACGAGAAGCAAGCTTGTGCGCCATATACCTACGCACACGGGCGGACGACCGCATCGCTGTACAATGTGTTTGTTATCGTTCGCTACGCCCGAGGAACTCACCCGACACTCGGGCTTCCATACGGGCGAACCCACGTACAAATGCGAGCAATGCGGAAAGGGATTCAATACCTCGGGTAAGCTGAAGCGCCACTCTCTTGTGCATCAGAAGGAGAAACCTTTCAAATGCGATGTATGTAACAAGGCCTTCAAGGATAGTTACCAGCTTCGGGCACACATGGAAGTGCACACAGGAACCAAGGAGTTTAAATGCGAGCACTGCGGTCGGGAGTTTCGGCAAAGAGCAGGTCTGGTTTATCATCTGCGAATTCACACGGGAGAAAAGCCATACAAATGCGAGCACTGCGATAAGTGTTTCACGACGTCTTCGCAAAGGGCGGTGCATGTTCGAACTCACACACAAGAGCGGCGGCACAAGTGTTTCTGCGGGAAAGATTTCAAGGAGAAGACATCGCTGGATCTCCATAAGGTTACGCACTCGGATGAGCGGCCCTACGAATGCGATCATTGCAAATCTACGTTCAAACTGAAGATGGGTCTACAGTCGCATTTGATGCATAAGCACAAGATCGGGCGGACGGAAACACCAGTTTGCGAGATCTGTAACAAGGAGTTCAAGACTCGCGGAACTTTCTTAAAACACATGCGTTACACTCACACCGATGACAGAGCCTATAAATGTGATGAGTGCGGTGAATGCTTCAAGCGCTCCGATGCATTGAAAAGCCATCAGCAGGTTCACATAGGGATGGACTACCCCTGTACCGTTTGCGGGAAGATATATAAACGTAAAGAAAGCCTTGCGGTCCACATGCGGGCACACACGGGCGATCTTTACAAGTGTCATCTGTGTGTTGAGGTGTTTCAGGATAAACTCTACTTCAGGGAACATGTCAAAGCACACAAAGGTGAAAAGGATTTCGCTTGCGATTACTGCGAGAAACGCTTTCTGATTTTGACCGATCTTCGACGTCACATGACCAACGGCCATGCTGAGATCCTTCCGTATAAATGCAAGAAATGCGACAAGCGATTCCGCAGTAAATCGTACATGAAGCGCCATATAGTTCTGCAGCATTCAGAGGTGAAGACGTACGCGTGTGAGATTTGCGGAAAGTCTTTTCGGCAGGAGAAGTACCTTCCAATACATATGAGAACACATACCGGCGAAAGACCACATAAGTGTATTGTTTGCCAGCAGACCTTCACTCACAGTCAAGGCTTGCATCTCCACCAGAAAACCATGCACACGGTGGATACGAAACCCTTCAAGTGCGCCATCTGTGGGGACGGATACCTAACTAAAAAGAAACTGAGCTTCCACATGGGCTACCACACAAAGATTGCCACAGAGGCAAAGAAGGGAAAGCGCAAAACTGGGGAAAGTGAGGCGAAATCAAGAAAGGCAGCCATCTTGAAAAAATCAAGGTCAATGTCAGTTCAAGGTCGCTATACGAAATTAGTGAAGTCGGAGCGTTCTTCTCAACGGGTTCAAAATGGTGTATCTAGGAAAGCAAGGGTGCTGGGTTCAGGTACAACAAAGGTTTCAAGGGTACCACGTGGGTTCGTAGCCAGGCGCACCAGCAACAGTCATCTAGTTCCCCCTGTTGGCAATATGAAAAATATGGCCGTCAATGCTGCAGACAAACCTGACTCTCCTGTTCACTCAACGTCTGAATCGGGCAACGTGACTCACTCTTCAACAATTGAAGAAACTCATCCGGTTCAAGAAAGTTCTTGTACTGTCAATGGAATTTTCCTGCCACTCACTACCTCAGATCCTCCAATCACCATGGCAACACCTACAATCTCCATGGAAACATCTCCAGTCAACATGGCAACACCAATAGTTACCATTGCAACACCTACAGTCACCATGGCAACACCAACATTCACCATGGCAACACCAACAGTAACTATGGCAACACCTACAGTCGCCATGGAGTCTGATCCTGTCACCATGAAAATGGATCCAGTCAATTCATCTTCAGGTCCTGTCATAGAAACATCCCATTCAGCCATTACGACATCACATCTAGTCAACACAACATCAAACCCAGTCAACACGACTTCCAAGTCAGTCAACACGACATTGAATGAGGTCGATACGATACCACATCAGGTAAACATGGAATTGAATCCAACCAAAGAAATGGGACATTTGAAAGAAAAGGAGCATCTAGTCAAAAAGAAATCTCTTATGGAAACTCCATCTGATACAGCAGAAGTGTGTCTAGTCAGTCAGAACCCAGAATCATCAGAAAAGGGTTCGAAATCACAGCTCAATAGTATGGTATTGAATAAGCCAAGTAATGAGAATGTATGTGCTGATCAGGCAAGCGGAGTAGGTCAAAACCAGAGAAATCTCTTGAATATAGGTGGCGCTATGCATGAATCACAAATGAAAACCTTCGTCAATAAAACGATTCCCAATGGCGACATGCAGCAAGGAGTAAATCATACAGTAAATCATAAAGGAGTGACAAGAAACGAAAACAGTCCATCCCATAATATTATCAAAGAAGAAAACATCCACGAGGAACAGAGCGAAATTTGGTACGAGAACAACCCACCAGAAAGCAACCAGTTGAATAGTGCCACGATTCACAGGGATTTCAAGAAAGAGCCTCTTTTTGAGGTCTTGCCAAAAACTACTTTCCATGCTTCGGGCCTATGTAATATAGTTACGCTAGAAGCGTTTTCAGTTGGAAGTGATATCAAGTGCGAAACAACTGCTGAGTATGAAAATGCTTCGCAAGCTCGGCTGACTGTGGGACCTGTTGAGGCGCCACCTACTGGTGGAAATGAGAAGCTATCTGCTACGGTGGCGTGCAATATAGATCAAGCAGTGAAAAATATTGCTATTAAAACTGAATCTCTTGATAAAGAATGTGCATGAGGATGACATTTTATACTGAGCATGAAATGATTTTGGCATGTGTGGTGTTACTTAGTATTTTGTATTATTTGACCCTTATGCTACTTGTGGCTAATTTGGCCCATACAAAATGACGCAAAGAAAAACTGAAATGATTTTGGCATGTGTGGTGTTACTTAGTATTTTGTATTATTTGACCCTTATGCTACTTGTGGCTAATTTGGCCCATACAAAATGACGCAAAGAAAAACTAAACAATTTCCCTAACCCTGGCACATGACAGTGACATGTTTTACTAAGTATGAAATAATATTGGCATGAATGATATTATGTAGGGCTGGGCTCGATAGGCACGGCATTGATGGATCGGCAAAGTCGTAAGATCGATGTTCAACATGAGAGGACATCGATTGCCAAACTCGATACGGCCCCCCCTACCTCTATTGTTTTCCCTACCCCAAAAATACAAAAGAGCCTAACCTATTCTTTAAAAAGACCGCAGCGCTGAGCCGGCCACAGACGGCCGCCATTGAAACTGCACTACGATAGATACTATCGCGCGTGGTAGTACTTGGAAAAGTGTGGAGAGGGCCACGCAATGTATTTTACATGGTGCTGGTCCGGCCCCCACCACACTTTTCCAAGCACAGAATCGAATCGAGAAAATCGACATCGAGAAAAATTAGGCAATTAATCGGATCGCAAAAAAATGGCTGATGAGCACAGCTCTAATATTATGTATTATTTTGTATCATTTAATACAGTAAATAACTTGTGTTTGGTGTTTTAATCTAAAAGGACCTGTCAAAAGTATCCTGGATAATTAGTACTGCATGTTTCTGATTTTCACAGCCCTTCCCCCCACCCCCCCTGGATATTTAGTACCGCATGTTCTCCATTGAAACAGACCACCCCTCCCCCCCCCCCCCCCTGGATATTTAGTACCGCATGTACCCCATTGACACAGCCCCCCTTCCCCCTTCTGCCTCTTGGTATTTTGAACTGCTATCCCCCTTTGACACAGCCCCCCCCCCCCCTTGATATTTAGTATCGCATGTTCCCAATTGACACAGCCCCCCTTCCCACCCCCCCCCCCCCCTTGGTATTTTAAACTGCTATCCCCCTTTGACACACCCCTCCCCCCCTGGATATTTAGTACTGCATGTCCCCCATTGAAACAGACCAGCCCACCCCCCTCATCCTGGATATATGGCATGTTTGAGTATGTTTTTGAATTATGATGTACTTCATTACACATGTTATGTTAGCTCAAGTGTAGATCATGAATTATTCAATAAAACTATTTTCTTGATAACAAGTTAATGTTTTGGTCTTATTATGTGTCAGAGGTAAATAATTTCTCATTTCATGATTTTTTTTTTGGTGGGGGGGGGGGGGGGGTGTCTTAGAAATGCATGTGCACACTGGTCGTACAGCTATTTTACAAGGATCCAAAGCCTCTTGTTTTGTGGTAAATATTAAAACTTAAAACTAACCTCGGCAACTCTCATTTAACCGAACCCTTGTGTATACCTTAATGAGTTGAGCAGGGTCCTGGTCATGATTTCGGAACTGGGTCTCAAAAAAATGTAAAAGTAAAAGTTTGACTGTCAGCGGTCATGCATTAACCTATCTTGAATTGGCTGATGTGTGTCTCACCTTGTAAACCGATGCTAGAACTCTCAAGTATTTCCAAATTAATCTGGCTATCAGTTATGATGCCAGGGACATAGCCAGGACCAGCCCAGCCTGTCCTTTGGACTAGCAGTTTCTTGAAAAACATCTTTTCAGACAGGTAAAAATTTCTTTGAACTATTTCAATTTTTACTCTTTTGGACTGATAGACATATCTTTCCCTAACAAGTCATCTTTTAAGACATGTTTGAAGTATAAACAGCTGTTCTTGACACAGTAGGCTATAAGTTAGGATACCATTAAGAGGTACTTGGACTGGTATCAATATCATTCTATCCCTTAAAGGTACTAAATGATACTATGAAGTTATCATTTATAAGGGAATGTCCAGTATCTTAAATATGACTTCACAACAAATGTATATGGTAATAATGCAATAAAGTTCCATTTACAGTACAGTTAAAAGAAACATACCGTTTAATTGATACCGATACCTCTTTCGTCCATAAAGGTATTTCTTAATAGGCTATTATGAATAGTTGGTCTAAGGATTTCAAGTAGTTGACCAGATTAATCCTAAATACAGGCAGAGAATTTAGGATTACTGTTTCACACAGGTGTGTTTCAGAGGTTAAGACTTGATTTTTCGAATACTGAACATCAGGACCAGTGATCTTTGTAGTTCACTGGTGCTTTGATCTCTTTACCGGTCCTGCATCTGCATATATATTATAACACAAATAAAACCCATTTTGTTGAGCTTTTATTTCTTATTCAGATTCATTTAAATGATAATTCATTCACCATAGAAAGTAGGAAAAATAGCTCAAGTAGAACAAACTGCAGAATTTATAGTGGCATGTCAGCCTTTATATGATAATAGTTTTGTGAAACTTGTCAAGAATTATCAGCCCTCAATATGAAATTGTTTTATTCATATTAAAAATCCTATTCTACATTTGAAAAACTTTGTAATGTTTCAATAGATTTTAATGTAATGTGTAGTGGCATGTCAGCCTTTATATGATAATATAATTTTGTGAAACTTGTCAAGAATTATCAGCCCTCAATATGAAATTGTTTTATTCATATTAAAAATCATATTCTACATTTGAAAAACTTCGTAATGTTTCAATAGATTTTAATGTAATGTGTGGTGGCAGGTCATCTTATATATGGTAAGATAGTTTTGTGACACAAGAATTATCAGCCCTCAATATAAAATTATTTTATTCATATAGAAAATCACACTCTACATTTGAAAATGCCACAATGACAATCAATAATCATATATAAAACAATGTATAAGTAACCTATTGTTTGTTACCAGTCATCTTAAATGTATTTGTATCTCTCTCTGATTGACCCGTAAATGCCCACAGTGGCCTTAAACAGGATAAGGTAGTTTTATAACATTTATCAAGAAGTACTATCCCTTAATTTAAATTGTTTTATTCATATAAAAAAATCACATTCGAAATGATACTCAATTAGCATATATAAAGCAATGTATAAGTAACCTAGTGTTGGTTACCAGTCGTCTTTCATGTATTTGTATCTCGCTCTTGGTAACCCATAAATGCCCACAGTGGCCTAAAACAGGATAAGATAGTTTCATAACATTTATCAAGATTTAATATTATATCCCTTAATTTAAATTGTTTTATTCATATAAAAAATCACATTCA